>JAEQML010064733.1:0-21761 GCA_016904865.1 Pissodes strobi | reverse complement strand
ATAAGAGTACTGTCATTTGCAAAGCTGTAAATATAATTGTCCTGTCTAATAGATCGTTGATATAGAGCAGGAACAGTGTGGGAGATAATATACACCCTTGAGGAACTCTCCGGCATTGATTTTAAATTCCTCCGAAAGATGTCCATCATTACCAACTCGGATGCTTCGATCTCTTAAGAAATTGGAAAGCCACATAAGCAGTGCTGGTGGCAGTCCGTATGCTGTCAATTTGCTTGCCAATCCGTCATGCCACACCCTATCAAATGCTTTGGATATGTCGAGTGCCACTGCACGAGATTCGCCGTAGCTCTCGATGGCTTTGGTCCACATGTAGGTCACGTAAATCAGGAGATCTCCCGTGCTTGCGAAAGCCATACTGGCGATCGCTTATGATGCCTGCCGATGTGAGATATTTTAAGAGTTGATCGTTGATCAGTTTCTCCATGACCAAATGATGGGAAACTAAAGTAATTGGACGGTAGTTATTTGGAGTCATTTTTTTTACCTCTCTTCGGGATTGCTTGCACCTGAGCTCATTTCCAGCTAGAAGGAAAGCATGCAGTTCTGTATGATGAGAAGGAAAGCCTGCCTAGTGAAGCTGTTAGTTCAGCAGCAGATTTCTTAAGCACTATTGCGGGAACGCCATCCGGTCCCGTGTCTAAGCTTCTGAGTATTCGTTGCATTGCGCGTTGGCGAAATACCAGATCTGGCATTGTGGAATTCACTCTCAGAATAGTTGGGGGAGTCTTTCCTTAAATATCTATTGTAGACTTTGATGTAAACATTTCGGCAAGAATGTTTGCTTTTTTCTTTGGCCGTTTCCGCTGTTGATCCATCATCTCACGATCGTCTAAATTTATTCCCATTGAATCAAAGGAATTCTTGGACTCAGGCTGTCCAAAGATCTTGAAAGGCCTCGCGTTATCCATGATGTTAATATTAGTAGTGATTTCGCTTGCCCCTCCCAAAACTATCCGTAACAGGTAACAGATCAGCATTCCGAATTAGGTTCTTCATACATGTTATGCCGATTCCACACGTTGGCGTTGGTTCAAATCTGGCAAAGCTCAACCAGCATCAACGTCTTGATTGGACTAGGTTTGTCCGTGTTCGCCCTCAGTATCGGTAAGAGGTCTTGCTGTGGTACAGTAACAGTGAGAGGTATTACGTAGATAGAAAAGGATTACTGCTCTAGCACGAGAGCACTTTACTGCAATGTCAAATTGTTTGAAAAATATCTGATTTTGCAGGCATCTAGTTAAATCATGTGTCCTCCCCTAAAACCCATTTTTCATTTAAATGTCTGAATAAATGTTTCGCGACCTACCCAGTCTAATTGTATAATGGTTATTAATCTAGAGTCAGATAATTGAAGTGTACAAAATTGAAGGCAGCCTGTAATTATTGTTGTTTATTCCACAAGACAGGACGCAATTGTTCCGTGCTCATTTATTTCGTTTTTTCATTTAATAAAATTGATATTTGGAACTATTTTTTTAATTTGTTTTATTCAACAAACATCTATAATACTGAGTCATAAAAACAAGATTGATATGCATAAAGTTTTCTAAGAATTAAAATATGAAGTGCTGTCAATCCAGGATTGCCATATATAGTGTTTTTTAATTAAGGTCACGCACTATAGGATATAAAACTACTTGAACCATGAAAATATGATTTATACAAATAATGTTATCTCAGTTAAGCCTAAAAAGGAGAGGGATTTATACTGCAATTTAATATTGTCATTTGCTTTGAAATGAAAAAAAAAAAGTTGGATAAATAAATCATGCCATGCGGTCGAGTTCTTGCCTGCAGTATGTGTAACCATAATTATTATTGAATAGACCCACATAAAGGCTTTTTACAATGTATACAAATAGTGCTACCAGTGTAATAAACACTGATTAAATTCTTATTTTTTTTTCTCAAATGTTATTTTTGAAACTGACCAATTATTTTTTTTTTGCATTTCTATGACTCAATATGCTAGACATATACCACTTTGAAATATAATGTTCGGTTTCAAACTGGATAGGTAACTTTATGATCATACGCACAATTCTAGGGCTTTTCCAATTTTTGAGACTATGTCGTTTTGTGTAAAAATAATAATTGCATTCGTTTTTATTTTTTTATGGACATTTTTCTTCTCACTAAATCTTTGATATTTAAATAGTGTTAAAATTTTCAACAAAGAAATACAATTGTTAGTGTTTTAAAATCGTTTCCATTTTTAGAGCGTCACAGTCTCAAAAATATTCTATATTATAATAATTAATACATAAAACTATAAGATGCGTAGGTTGTGATTAAAAAATATGTATGTAATTCTGTTAATTTTTTTTTTGAATTTTAGTAGTTATGTTATTTTAGGTGCCTCTGTAACTTGCTACAAGGTTTACATGTTTGTTACATAATTTTAGACTTACAAAGTGGTAAGTAAATGAGCATATATTGAAAGAGGAGTTATTTTATTTCAAATAATGAACAGGGAAATTTAATATTTAAGAGAAATATTTTGCAGCACTCATTACACAAGTATTTTCTTATTAAAATTTATGTCGTACATATAACAAAAGTATAAAAAAATTTATGGAATTCCTAATGTATTTCTTACAAGTTTCTCAGCTATCGTATTAAATTCTTCTCGATTTTCTCTCCACATTTTGGCTGCATCTACATTGGCTCCACTTTCATCATTTGGCTCTAGAATTTAAATTTTATTTTATAGTAAAATATCATACTCCAGATCCTTTTCATAATTAAATGTTATCAATAAAATAAAACTCTAAAATAAAGACAAAAACCTAACAAGTAGTTTATATGAAAACTCTCAAATGTAAAGCTGCAAAAAATAAGTATGCCCCAATGGAGGACACTACATGATAGGGGTCTAATTAATAAGTGTTGGCTATTGAATCTTGTGAGTGGCTATATGGAAGCAAGATAATAATTATTGGTGCTTTTATCATATCAAATTTTATAAATATGAGAGGTTCGGACGACGCTGAATGTATTTTACCTTGTAATTTTATGGGCATGTTTTTCCGGCAATATAAACGTATTGAAAATATAACCAACCAAATATCTGAGTTTGGCCATTCAATGGTAGAGTTGTTGAGCTCCAATAGATATCTATCATCTTGCCATTTTTTGTAGAGGCTGATTTAATTAATATATCAAAGAATTGTCAAGTAGTTCCAAGCTTTTTAGTCAAAAGTATAATTCAAATCAAATATATTTTATTCGCCATAGAAATTTTTACAAAAATGTATAGAAACTTATGTGGCTACTCAAAAGGTCTAACACTACACAAAATAGTTGCTTGATAAAATCAGAGTATAAGAAACCAACGAGTAGCGACAGCTGGGGGACCAAATTTTTTTGCGCATGAGCGGAATAGGATGGATTTCCATCAACCTGACTTTTGCTGTAGCGCGTCAGTTACGAATTCTGATAAGTGCGTTTTAATGTTGAATTGTGTCGTAATTTCTAAATTTTAAAACTGAATAAGTGTATAATCATGTCGGGTATTACTTGTGCATATCGTGCCTGTTCAACTAGGTCTGGAGATGGAAAATCTTTCTTCACATTTCCTACAGACTAAAGATTATGACCGGTAAGTACAGGGTGGCTCGAATTCGTGTCTATGTATGGGGAACTCGAAAACCGTAAGAGATACAGTGTCGGTCAAATTAAGGCAAAATTGCGCATTTAGGTGCCTAACAATATGCCGTTTAGAAAGTTTTAAAATTCCGAGTATTTACGGAGATATCCGGAAAAAACCGAAATTTTGAAAAATCGTTTTATTTTTTTCTTGGGCTTATTTAAAAACGGATTTCAAATTTAATTGCACTTTTACATTGTCACTTTTTCCCCTCTATCCAATGATGATATCCAGTTTTAAATCCGACGTTTCGTCTTTAAGGGATCATCATCAACTTTTTTTTTTAAATACAAACTTTATCTTTTTTCATCGTTTTTCAGATGGTATCGGCGTTATAGATATGAGTATGTGTTTTTAATTTTTTTTTATTCTTATTTTTTTTTATTATTTTTATTTTATATATTTAGCTTTGGCGTAATTTTAAATAATTTAAGGTAGATACTTTTAAAATTTTTATATTGTATAAAAATATTTTATTTGGTTTTTTGTGTTAGGGCTCAAATTTTCCACTTAATATAAAAACAAAATAAAATATTTTTATACAATATAAAAATTTCCAAAGTACCTACCTTAAGTTATTTAAAACTACGTCAAAGCAAAATATATAATTAAAAAAAAAATAATAAAAATAAAAAATAATAACAAAAAAAAAATAAAAACACATAGTCATATTAATAACGTCAATACCATCTGAAAAACGATAAATAAAATTAAAGCTCGTATTTAAAAAAATAAAGTTGATGATGATCCCTTGAAGACGAAACGTCGGATATCAAACTGGATACCATCATTGGATAGAGCGGAAAAAGTGGTAATGCAAATGTGTAATTCAATTTGAAATCCGTTTTTAAATAAGCCCAGGAAAAAAATAAAACGTTTTTTCAAAATTTCGTTTTTTTCCGGATATCTCCGGAAATACTCGGAATTTTAACACTTTCTAAACGGCATATTGTTAGGCACCTAAATGCGCAATTTTGCCTTAATTTGACCGACACTGTATCTCTTACCGTTTTCGAGTTCCCCATACATAGACACGAATTCGAGCCACCCTGTACATACCTACTAACACAATGTAATGAAGAATAGATAAATATTGATACACGAGTATTAGTAGTGAAAAGTGCAATTTAGAAGTGAGAAATTAAATGCCAAAAGACGTTAAGTACATGTAATGTGTATTGCTAGACTGTTCTAAGTTTCAAGATTTTTTTTTATCCAACAACATATATCTCCACATTCTACATTGAGCAAAATTTTTCAAAAGTAGAAAAATAATGCACCCGTATATGTGCTTAAAAATTGGTCTTCCTTAATTAGATTATATTCCTATAAAATTTGGTATGCTGTTCTCACATGAAGGGTCTTTGGGCAATTTCCGGAAAAATAATTCTATTGTATGAAATTATTCCGACCTGTATTAGTTTGTAGAAGTTATTTGTTGTAAGGCCTGGATTTTATGTTTAGTAGGCATGATATTTTTCATAGTAACCAAAAAGGAAGAAAACAGAGAACCTCACCTCATTAACCTCAACCTAAATGTCTCTGACCTAACCACAGATTAGGGGCAACAACGAATGATTTTGATTTCGTGGAAAAGGAAAAATAGAAGAGAGTGGCGGTTCGGTTTGTGGAACGTAATGAGTTAATGAGTTTCTCGGTTAGATAAGTAGCATAACATGTCTTTAATGCGTTTGAATCACAGATGTAAACAATTTCTAGAGACACCTCTGGATACCTACTAGGTATATACCTAGATTCATAACAGAATATTATCATTAATAAATAATAACACACATGTTGATGTATACCTTTACAGATAGAAGTATTGCATTCTTTCAAGGATTTTGTAAATGATGTATCAGAGAAGAACAGGTAATGTGATATTCATAAATGAGTTTATATTGATTAACTTATAACAAAATTAGATCACACTAAATATTTGGAGGTTTTGCTCTAGGTACTCTAGTTTTGCCAAATATGTAGATGTCTAATTCAAATCGACTTACATTTTGATTGCGAATTGTAAGACATCACCTGCAGAACTTAGTTGGCATGCCTCGATGTGTTATAAATGCTTTATTTACTGAGTATAATGACAGGCTTAAAATCTCTTTTAATCAAAAACTGCAAAAAGACCAAGCTTGTGTTAAAATATTTATTTTAAGTTTTATAAATTACAGTTATCATAGGTAGATCTAATGAGATTTTTTTTCAGTGCCAAAGTCTGGGCAGAAGCTTCTATCGGAAGTGATATACTGGATAAACCAGTTAAACAGATGATGGCATATAGACTAAGCGAAGTTCACTTTGAGGAAAAGTATTTTTCTAAGATAACCTCTGCAAGAAAGCACTTGGTACCTAATGCAATTCCTACAATATTTGGTCAATATCTACAACGGGCATTTGAGACTAGTCAAGATTCATCTCAAGAACCACCAAAGAAAATCAAGATTTTTGCAGGTAAATCTTTATAGCAATTATTCATTGACATAAAAAAAATAAAGTATCAGTATTGTTTCTAATGGCACAAACTGTTACAGCTATTTCGTTTGTCTAATCATTATGACTGTATTTAGCAACAGCATTTTGAATTCCATGAGTAGAAAAATTTTATTGGTTGTATTTATTATTTACAAGTGAGTTACAAAACAGTAATTATCCTGATAGGTACTCAAAATTCAGATATTTCACCTCATCCTATAATCATAATAATTCAATAAACAATATGCACTAGAAACACTACCGGTTTTATGAGTTATGTACCCAATAGAAAGTATCTACTGGTCACATAAATAGTTTCAGTTTTTATCTGAGTTGTACTAATTGATATTTGTCAGACACTTTATTGGTACTAACATGATATTGTTTGACTGCAATTAAATAGTCTTTTGATACTGTATTAACAATACCTTCATTCCCATTATCACTTTCAGGGCCTAGTATTTCAAAAGATGAAGAAACAAAATGGAATTTGGATGATATTCAACCAATCAACATAGGAAAAGATAATCGTGTTCTACCTTCTCACCTTTCACCAATTATATATGCTGAAAGCTGAAAAGCTGCAATGTCAACCATTACTACACAATAAATCAGTATATAAGGCCCTTGAAATCAAAATGAAGACAATGACTGATAAGGATAAGCACTGCATCCTTTGTATCGATGGGTATTTTTTGGTACTATTTTAGAGGATTGTATTTTAAATATAAAGTATATATATTTAAAAGTGGAAGGCATAGCTATTTAAAAGTGGAAGGCATAGCAAGTGACATGGACTCGAACTTTATTGATTTGACTAAATGTCTAGGAATTACACCTGAAAATGCAGAGTTTCAGGTAGGAGGTGGGAATATGTTCTATATTTTGACCCATGTCATTTAATTAAGGCAACCCGCAGTAACTTAAGCCAGCACACATTTTGCCTTCAAGGTCATTTATTAAATGTTTCTATAATTCCGGTAAAAAGCAGTTCTACAGGTGTGTACTCAAACTCACTAATTCTCACCTTAATCCCACAACTTTTGAAAAAATTGCCAGTGGTATGAATACATACATGAGTTTGGGTGCACTTCCACATGAAGCTTTTGCAACAATCTAAATTGTAGAAAAATTTTATAATGTGTTTAATATCTTGAACTCCTTATCATTAAATAATTCTTATAAATTCAAGAATGTATTTGTCAGATCTAATTCACAGTTAGAATTTTAAAACGAAGCTTTGGATTTTTTGCCAAATTTAAAGGTATTAAACAAAAATAGTCAAGATTATTAAATGTTGGTCTATTACATACAATAAGAGGTCTTCTAATTTATAGGAAAAACTATTAAACTGGGGGTATAAATATCTTAAAACCAGAAGACTGATTGTTTAGAAAATTTCGTTGGCAGTGTAACGCAAGAGGGAGACAATTGCATAAATCCCACACCAGTACAGTTTCAAGGTGCCTTCAGAAAATTATTTGTGCAGATTTATTTCCACTCAAATCACATGATTTGTAGGGAGGATTTAGATGATGTTCTCATTAGTTTGAAATCCATGGACACGGTAGAAATTATTAATAAGGAGTCGGAAACATCAACTGCAGCAATTTCCTTGCCTGATTGCAATTACCATAAAGAAACCGTTTCAACACAGAATGCTTTCTATATGTCTGTGGATATTTGAGGAAAAGGTGTCTGGAAGTACATTCATGTGATATTTACTATGTTTTTAGCAGAGAATGTACTAGTATTGATGTAGAACTTCTGTCTCATTTTAAAGCTTTTGATGCAACCTAAGGTACTTTTGGTGATTTATCATCACCACCAGAAAGGTGGGTACATTTTATATACAGCCTTGAAAGAATTTTCAACTCGCAGTTTGAGAACATATGTACAGGCGAAAAAAATTCTAATTATCTCTTGAATATATTTGAAAAAGTACAATTTCTCCATCCCTGTTCAAATTTTCCCAAACTGTTTGTATTAAAACTATTTATAAGGTTAAAAATATTTTATACTTTAAAATTTAATAATAGACACCTCAAATTATGTAATAGTTCTCATAAAAAAGGCATTCGGAAATTGAAAATCCTCACATGTATAGTTGAAAAAAATTATTGCATTTTTCATTTCATAATAATTTACCCTGATTTATGAAAACTTATATATGTATGTAAATAGTAGCGTTTAGAGCTGTGTGTATTCTCTTTAAGCAAAAGGGTTAAAGCAAATTTTTTTTAGGTTATTTGATCTATACTCTATTTCGAAATGGTGCGGAGTAATAAAACCTACTTATAAATGCAAAACGCTAACAGAGCGGTCAAATAAATTTTTCTGATTTCTAAATATTTAGCCACAGCTGTTATAGCCTGCTGTATTATATTTTAACCATTCCACCCTGTTTTGTATGGCAATCCCGCTGCAAACAATAGGCTTTATTAGCAAAGGGGCCATTTTCTACCTGCAGTAGCGTACGTTTGGGTATTTAATTTAAAATGCCTGTTTTACCTAAGTACTTTTATTTATTCACTTATTTATGTATATTCAAAAACAGTTAGTATTACTGTAACATTTTATCACATATAATATTTATATAATAAGGTATAAGAATTGCGATTTTGTGTAAAGTTATTTAGAAAACTATGGTATATCATTTTCGTCGTCAGAAAAATCCGTCGAATCTTCGTCATGTTCCAAGGATATAATTAAAGGCTCTACAATTAGGTCAATTAAATGGTCTAGTTTCCACATTTTTTCTTCTTCTTTTATAACATGCTCAATACACTTACGCCATTTTTCAGAATCGACATTTTTTAAAGATTCCTCAAAGATAATTTTAACATCTTTCATTTTAAACGTCGTGTTTCTCCTTGCTACATAACTTTTTACTTGGGCCCAAACAAGTTCAATGGGATTTAATTCGCAATGATACGGAGGCAGACGAAGAATAGTAATATTTCGTTTCTGTGCAATTTTGTCAACTACATACTCGGTGAAACGAGCTTTATTTGAGGACACTATGGACAACAGTTCCTTTTTCACCATACTTTCATCAAATGGTATGTTATTCTGTCTAAACCACTGAATAATATCCGCTTTTCTCCATGAATTAGTTGGTATTCTGTCAACTTTTCTGGAATGATAACTCGCATTGTCCATCACTATCACAGAATTAGGTGGAATGAGATCTAACATTTGTTCAAAATATTCTTCGAACACATCGCCATTCATGTCTTCATGGTAATCGCCAGAATGATTTGACTCAAACATTAACAAACCGCCCTCAACAAAACCATCAACACTTCCAAGGTGTGTAATAATCAGTCGCTTTCCTTTCCCAGAAGGTGGTTTTACTCCGGTGGACCAGCCTTCTAAGAATGCTTGACGAAAACTTGAAATATTTTTGTCTTGCCAAATCTTCCCAACCGTATATCCTTCATTAAGCCATGTTTCGTCCAGATAATAAATCTTTCTATTCTCACTTCGAAACTGCTTTATCTGTCTTAAGTAATGTCTCCTCCAGCAAATAATTTCATCTTTTTCGATTAGGAGCGATTTTCTGCTTTGTTTTTCCCAGCTGAAATTCATTTGTATTAAAGTTGTCCACAATTTCTTCCTGCTTATCGTTGGAGACATATTTTGGTCTTGCTTCAAGGCTCCTAAAATTTTGTCGATGGTTGGTATTTCCTTATTAAAATAAAAGGAATGTACTGTTCTTCTAATTATAAGTTTGTAGTCTTCATCGATACGCACCGTCTTTCTTCCTGAAGATGGTATAGGTGGTTTTACAGCTCCACTTTTTCGTTCACACCTTAATTTATATATCGACGTTTTTGAAACACCCGTCATTTGCGAACACATTTCCACCACAGTATCAACGCTATACAGAGGATTTTGATGTTTGAGAGCGTCATATACATTAAGAATAATATTCTTTTCGTTAACAGAAAATGGACATTTGCTCGCTCGTTTCACTGGAGAGAAAACTGAATTAGCCATTTTAATTGAAACTATGAAATGAAACAAACACACTGTGTCTTCTTCGGAAGAACAAATATAACTGAAAAATTACAATTACTTAAACTTTAGGGTATGCATACAAAAATCGTCAAATTTGAATGTTTACAATTGTAATAAAAAAACCTAAGTGTGATAAATATAATGCTGGGAAAGTCCGAGTATTAGGACAGGTAAACGTTTAAAATATGTACGTATATGTACGTAATTATGTACGCCTATGTATCAGCCATCAGAAAATGATTTATTACTTCGCATCATTTCGAAATAGAGTATAGATATGGTATTGTTAATTTGTGCTCATAGCTTTGAGTAATATTGTATGGTTTATTAGTAGGGTTATGTAACGGTAAATTATTACCATAATGTTTATTTATAAAGCTAGTATTTAAGTTAACCGAAGTTCATGTCCTTGGGAAGACAGTTCAAGTTGCATCCCTTTAAATGCTTCTGCTAGGATTTTTACCGAATATATCCGCCAACAGTGTAAATAGAGTACCGAGACGGAGGAGGATCGAACAAGGTCGGCGGGAATGTAGGTGCTATCTTACTCTTGAACAAGAGAGGTTGCTAATGTTAGACCATCAGTCAGTAATAGTTTTTTTTTCGATCCATGCCTTATAGATGACATAGTCAGTCATCCCTCCCTGGGATGGCTTAGTCCTGCCTTTATGTGGTCATTTCTTATTTTTGGTTGTACACGTATGTCAAAATTTGTTTATTTAACATTGAAATTAAACATTTTTTTATGCATTTCTGCTGAAATCTACGCCGCAAATTTACTTTCAATAACCTTTGATTAATAAACATTGTTAGACTAGTGAAAATTGTTGTATTTTATTAAATTTAAATAGATAAATAAATAATTTAACACCATTGTCTTCATAAGAGTGGGTGTGAGGGTTAGAATCCCTTAAGACAACTCGGGTAAGTAAGTACTCCTGACTTACAACTCCTCAGCCTACTGATAACAGTTACAGGATTAATAAAAACTTTTTATTTGTGCTGTTGCAAGTTTTAATTTTCCTCCTTGTTTCAAAGGTTCAAAAAATGTACCCAATACTTTAGTAAATATAACTTAACGTAATTTAAAGAAATGGAGTACTATTAATAATAACAAGTTTCTGAAACTAGTATAATAAGAAATGTCTATTTGAGAACCGCTGAAAACGTCGCGTCGTACAGAATCGGTCCCTTGAACATCAAAGCTGACGACGCTTTATGTCGCTACTCGTTGGTTGTGTTACTCTGATAAAATTAACTAAGATAAATAAAAAAATCCTGCTTCCGACGAAATAAAATAGCATTTCATATTGAAACAACTATGGAAACAGACACACATATCAAACAGCCTTCTTAGAAATCAAGGTAATCTTCCACGGAATAAAACGTATTTGCAATTAAAACCTGCCTTAATTCAGTCTTAAAGTATTTTTACTTTCACTATCCAAAATTTGTTAAAACATTTGGTGGCCATGTAAAGTGGAGAATTTTGAGATACTGTCGTTCTAGAAAATGGCAGATGCAGATTTAAACACTTTCTAGTATTATTTTGATGAATATCAGAGTTTTTCTTGTGCTTCTCATAATTATCTTTAATGTCCATTATAGGTTGAAAGATGTTGTACATTGATGGTCATGTCATAATTCCAAGGTTGCGAAACAAATGCTTGTAAGATACTCTTCTAGTTTCATTATTCAAAGATCTTAGATTTCTTTTCTGACAAATAAAAGCTTTTTGTATATGGGCTGAGGATCTCCCAAAAAGTAGACCATACTGAAGATGGGAGTGCACAATGCCATAATAAAACATCATCAGGACACTAATCGCTACAGTATTCCGCAGATTCCATACAACATAACATGAGACACTTAATCTTTTACATACATGGGCAATGTGAATTTCCCCAGTTAACTTTTGGTCCACATGTAGTCCAAGGAGCTTAAAGGCATTAGTGCTATGCATAGACATTCCTTCCAACCTAATCAGCAAGTCATGCACATAGTTCGTCACCACAGTCTTCGGAAAAATTGCATAAAACAGGTCTTTTTGGCATTAAGTTTTAGTCCATTCAATGGACAATATGACTGAAATTCTTCCGAAGTAGCGGTACACTTGCCAGAAACAGTCCCCTCACACCCATGCTTTACTAACATGTTCGTATCGACCGCATACAAAACCTTCATATCTGGGGTAAATCAAAATGATTCAAGGTCGTTGACAAAGACAATAAAAAACAATGGCCCCAGTATAGATCCTTGGGGTACACCAATTTTACTCGACTTTATGTCAGACTCCACACCATTCAATCACAACGATCTGCTTGCGGTCCTCCAAATAAGTTTTTACCCATGAATAAGCATTTCGGACGATATAGCTTATCTAGCAACAGTTCGTGATCGATGGTGTCAAATGCTTGACTCAGATCATAAAAAAGCCCCACGATGTGTTCTTTATCGTTTATGGCATTGTAGACAAAATATATCCAGCTGTCAATGACCGACACAGTGAATCTCAGTTTATGAAGCCCATATTAAATTGGGAATTGGCCAGAATTGGGAAGCGCTAAGTGGTTTTCCCAAATCACGTTCTGCTTCCGCGCTGGTGGTCCCGGGTTCCACAGTAGGAATATATGGACATGATGGTGCTTCCAGGATCAAAATATTCCGGAAGTAAACTCCCCGGCCATTCGGATCTCCGGGCGCTGGGTGGCCCTGGGAGCCCTTCATTCCGCATTTCACAGACAGCAAAGATACCGAACCAATAATTTAGAATAGATTTCTGCAACATAAGAGGCCTAAATACAAACATAAATTCGGTACACCAACATCTACAAGCAAATAGACCACACATACTAGCCCTTACAGAAACACAAGTATGCTCTACGAGAACAACAGTGAACTACCCCTATCCTGGTTACGACTTACATACCCGATTTAGATATGTTCGGAATATGCCTATTTGTCCGAAGCGACCTTTCGTGCCACCGCGAGGAAACACTCGAACCGAACAACCTTGACGTCATGTGGCTCAAGTTCACCGCCAGGAGATTAACCAAGTTTATATGTTGTCTCTATCGCCCTCCCAGCGATAGAGCCTATCAAAGCTTTTTTTCAGCACTAGCTACCACTTTTGACTCAATACAGGTCGATCACCCCAGCTCAGAAATAATCGTTCTGGGAGACTTCAATGTCCACAACACCAACTTTCTCAAACATCACAACAAGACCGACAACGAAGGTAGAGAAGCTGAAGCATTTGCCATCAGCTGCGGGCTTACTCACCTTGTAGACGATCCAACTCGAATCTCAGAGAGGGGCGAATTCGCCGCCCTCCTGGATCTTTTTCTGACCACCAATCCTGACCAGTACAAGGTTACAGTTGGTCCGCCATTAGGTACTTCCGACCACAAACTTATTACAACGTTTTGTGAATTGCCACCCATACAGAAGGATCCACCATTGCCTCGCAAAATCTGGCATTACAATTCTGCAAACTGGGACGATCTAAGGGAGTTCTACCTAGATTTTCCTTGGCTCGACGTCTGCTTTGGCACTGACGACCCGTCAGTCTGCTGCGAAGAGATCACGCAAGTAATCTCCTCAGGAATGGAAGCGCGCCGTCCAAGTGAGACCCAACCATTTAAACCTCTCGACCACGCGGCAGATTGATTGAATCATGAAACCATATTGTAATAATGCATAATTTGATATAGTAAATACCAGACGTATCGTCACCATACGTCTGGTATTTACGAGCGCCCGAAACGCAGCCGAAACTTCGCGACTGGATAACGCGTCGGGTATTTACAAATATACGAGCAGGACGACCGTAAGAAAAATGATGAACGTAAAAGGCAGGCAGAACAGGACCGCCTTCGGAAAATTTTACAAGACCAAGAATATAAAAGGCAAATAGAACAGGGTCGGCTTCAGAAATGGGTGCTGGATGTAATTGTAGCCGAGCAAGGAAAATTACAGAAAATATCGGACGGACGAAATGAAAAGTTTGAAAAAGAAGTAGACAATATACAAAAAATACAAAAAGAAATGTACAAAAAGAAGCTGGAAATGTACAAAAAGAAGTAGGAAATGTACAGAAAGAAATGAGGAATCTACAAGCAGGTTACCAGATTAAAATATCAAGGACTCACCGAGAGGGTATTCGCCACAGAACAGAATATCAAACCTCCAACCTATGACAGTCAAACATCTTGGACAATGTACAAAAGACAATTCGAAGCCGCTGCTATTGCCAACGATTGGAATAACGTGGAAATGGCTACATCACTCGTGGTAGCGCTTCGTGGATTTGCCCAGGAACTACTACATACCATTCCCATCAGCCAATAGGGGAAGTATGACATAGTTATTGTCGCTGCCTTGGAGAGACGATTTGGAGACCAACACAGAAATTCCATCAAGTTACCATCAAAAGGAAAGCCCTGGTTCGACAGAAGATGCGAAAGAGCTGTAGGTAGGAAACAGCAAGCCTACAAGTACTGGCAGCAAAATCAGACCGTTGAAAATCGCAATTATTTTATCGAAGCGAGAAACGAGTGCAAGCGTGTGATCGACGAAACTAAGGACAAACACAATCAAAGGATCAGGAATAAACTTTTGCAATGCCCCAGTGGTTCCAGGAATTTCTGGTCGGTAGCAAAGGCAGTAAGTAACAACTTTACAAAAACGTCTCTCCCACCTTTGACGGACGAGCGTGGCATCACGGCGACTACAGCCAAGGAAAAAGCAAACATGCTCCCCCAAGGCAAGACTCTCCCCACCATACCGAACATCAACACTACCATGGCAGAAGTGAAGTTTTCTCACCGTGATATTCGCAAAATCCTTAAAGAACTAGATACGCAAAAGGCATCAAGACCGGACGGAATACCTGCCATCGTGTTAAAGAACTGCGCCAACGAACTAACACCCGTTTTTCCCAGGCTTTTTTCTCTGTCTTACGGAAAAGGGATTTACCCATCTTCTTGGAAAGTCGCTCGAGTGCAACCTGTTCCAAAAAAAGGCAAGAAAACCATGCGCTTAAACTATCGTCCAATAGCCGTGCTTCCAATAATCTCCAAAGTCATGGAACGTGTAGTCAATCAGCAACTACTCAAGTATCTCGAGAACAACAAAATAATCAGCGATAATCAATATGGCTTTCGCAAAGGGAGATCGACAGGAGATATATTGGCCTATGTCACTCATATATGGAGTAGGGCAATTGAGAACTACGGAGAGTCTCGAGTGATTGCGTTGGATATTTCAAAGGACACATTCACCATCAACGCGGGCGTGCCTCAGGGCACAATACTTTCACCAACTGTGTTCCTCATCTATATTAATGACCTGCTGACCGAAACAAATAATCATGTTTACAGTTTTGCGGATGACAGTACCCTTGTCTCCCACTTTAGATCAGAAAAACCCTTACCAGCGACTGAGACTCATCACCGCAGACAGGAGCAGATTACGGAAATAAATCAAGACCTGGAGAAAGTTCAAACTTGGAGCGACCGAAATTTGGTCCAGTTCAATGCAGCAAAGACCCAAGCAGCAACGTTTACCAAGAGGGCCAATACAGCGGACCCTGACATTGTTATGGCAGGATCGACCATTCCTTCATCCTCGTCAATCGGACTGCTGGGTGTCTCGGTCAACAGCAATATTTCCTGGCATGACCACGTTGCTAACATCGCAAAATCAGCCTCCCAGAAGCTTGGTGCGCTATTTCGCAACAAAAAACTCTATACACCGCAGCAGTTGCTCTTGCTCTACAAAGCGCAAATAAGACAGTGCTTAGAATATTGCTCACATATCTGGGGTGCCGCACCAAAGCACACTCTAAAGCTGCTGGATTCTATTCAGAAGAGAGCTGTGCGTCTCGTCGGCGACCCGGATTTGACCCAGAATCTAGATAGTCTGGAACACCGCAGACATGTAGCCGAGATATCTCTGTTTTACAGATACTTTCACGGCAGATGTTCCCAGGATTTGGTCCGCCTCATCCCGCCCTTGGCAGCTCCTGTCAGACAGTCACGACAGACGGCAAGAGCGCACCAGTTCGTCGTACAACTGGAAACACCTAGAACATCGCTTTGCAAGAACTCCTTTGTCTGGCGCACTGCATCACTGTGGAACTCACTCCCGGGACATCTGTTTCCCACTAATTACAACTTACAAATATTCAAGAGCCGTGTCAATCAACATCTTCGCACACACACCGCTCGTCGAGCGCCATAGGGTCTACCTTTAGTGTGTATGCCACTGCCATAAAAAAAAATTACTGCCATTTAATATGGGTATGCATGTGTCTGATCATACGAATATTACTGGTTTGTCTAGTACCCTGTTGGATTATATGTTCAAAAGCAAACCACATTTCTGGCAATACTTGCAACACGGGTCTCTGATTACAAGGCTATCCGGATATCGTGTTCCCTTGATACAGGGAAGGAATGGAAGTAGAAATGTGACGGGAATCAACTATCACAAATCCCGCCCGATTTGCGATAGCACTGATTAGGGTATTTCGGGCTTTGCTTCCGCAATTCGTCCTTGGTATGTAACAGTTTTAACTCAGCTTTCCCACTGGAGGAAAACTAAAAAGCAATGGTTGTCGCGTGGTATTCGAATATGAACAAGAAATTTTAATTCATTTCACTATCATAGAAAACCCCTCATTGACCATAGATAATGAGGTGTTTGTTGCTTATTTTAACAAATATAAACATAGTGAAGTCAACAAAGAGAAATTATTTCACCAAGAAACTGCAAAATTCTAGAAATAAGCTGAGCGTGGTCAATGGTTAACGAACTTAAAACCAATGACTTTGAATTCGTGATTTGTGTGCAGGGCACTTGAATATCTTCTGCTGTTCAATTGCTCAACATTTATGAAGTGGAATTATCATGGATGGTGATCCCTTGGATTATTTGAGAGATCAACGTGTCGTCAATTCTGGGAAGTGGATATCTGTCCTTCTTGGTAACGTCATTGAGCCTTCTATAGTCCACGTTGTATCTGGTAGTCCTATCTTTTTTGGTGACTAGAACAACAGGAGACGACCATGGGCTTGATGAATCTTCAATAATTCCATCGTCAATCATTTTGTCCACTAATGTCGTAACGTCTAGCTGCTTCATCACTGGTAACCTCCGAGGATGCTGCCGGATGGGGTGAGCACTTCCAGTGTCGATTTTGTTTTAGGATGTTCGTTCTTCCAGTAGGTACTGCTATTTTTTCTTTCAAAGGCTGTGCTCTGCTCTTTGATAAATTGTGTAGCTTTCTTCAGTTCTTCGGAAGACAGATGATGCCACGACTTCTGGAAATGTTCTAGGACTTCCGTAGGTGATGTTGAGGGTGTTACTGCTGACCGCATTTCGCAACTAGTTACCCACTGCACCGGCTCGCGAGTGGCTATTACATCTCCTTTATTGATTTTGATGGAATTGGGTGAAATATTTGCTATCCTTACCGGTATTTCGCCGTCCGTTTTGACTAGTGCTTTGCCTACAAGGTGTTTGCAAGGCAAATCGTGGTGCTTCTCCAATTTCCCAAAAATTATCTGCTCGATATTTCCACTTATTATGACAGTACCTGCCTCCACTACTTTAGTCGGTGTGCCATCGTCTGTTTTGGTAAGGATGAACTCTTCGGTGCCAAATTTCAGAAGGCTAGGTTTATTGTCAAAATAGAATCCATGTTGACCGATGAGGTCTATCTCCAATAAAAATTTCATCTTCTATGTCGGCTACCAACACTGTGTGGCGTAATTTAATTCTTCTCAGTTGAAGTTCAATATTCATTTCTCCAAGTACTTCCGCTGTCTCACCGGGAACCGTACGTAAAACTACATTCTTAATATGGGTAAGACTTCTACTCTATTTACTCTATTGGAACTTACCAATGATACCGCCGCACCAGTATCAACCGTAATTGTAATGGCTTTTCCATTGATCTTTCCTTCAATAGTTAGACTGATTTTCCTATGCTTTTTATGAAGACGATTCTGGAGGCTTGATCTTCTTTAGCAAACACCCGCCCCGCAATGTTGACTAATTGAAGTTTTCCTGATTTGACTTTGAGTTCCAAACGTCTCTAGATGGAGATCTAGACCGTAGTTGTACTCGACACCCCCTTTTGAAATGACCAGTCCTACCACATCTATAGCACTGATTTGAAATATTTCAGTTACGTGGCCTATCTTCTAGTGGCTACCGAAATCTCGCCGTAGCCTGGAGAACTTCGATTAATTTCTTCAAAGCCCAGCTCAGTTAATTTTACAGCTGTTCGCTTTTCTTCCTGGGTGATTACGGCCCTGATTTTTGACTTAGAGATTTCTAGGGCTCTACCCAGAGCTTCACTGCTGTTATCAAATTTAGCTAGACGTAGCATTTTCTGAGTTTCTGATACCATCCACGAAATATTGGGCAGCAAGTTCCTCTCGAAATTCTTCTGTTGCTCCCGGTTATGCCAATTGAATGAGATAAGTAGAATAAAACACAAAAACAAATCTCCAAATCTACAGTATCTTTATGTCAAAAAATTGTTTATTTAGGTTACATGTTTCGCTTTAAGAGCATCATCAGACCTATAATTAAAAATAAACCTCAATATCTAAAATTAAACAAAACAATGGAAAAACTTACCGGGTCACAACCAACACGAACACTTAATGACTATGCATATTTAAATAGTTTAAAAACTAAAAAATATATACTTAACAACAATACACACAAGGACATCTATCAATAAACGAGCCAACCAGACAATGAGAGATGAATGAGATGTCTAACGTCTGCCTCAAACTCTTGCAGGGTTTCACCCGGTTTCTGATGTCGAAACTTTACTTGTGGCTGATACAGTTGTCTTCTGTGTTGGTCTCCAAATCGTCTCTCCAAGACAGCTACAAGTAAGCCATACTTCCCCTGTTGGCTGATGGGAATGGTATGTATTAGTTCCTGGGCAGATCCACGAAGCGCTACCACTAGTGATGTAGCCATTTCCACGTTTTTCCAACCGTTGGCAATAGCAGCGGCTTCGTACATTGTCCAAGATGTTTGACTGTCATAGGCTGGAGGTGTGATATTCTGTTCTGTGGCGAATACCCTCTCGGTGAGTCCTTGACTTTTTAGTTTGGTAGCTTCTGCTTATAGATTCCTCATTTCTTCCTGTACGTTTCCTATTTCTTCTTGTGCATTTTCAGCTTCTTTCTGTACATTTCCAACTTTTTATTTTGAATATTGTTCACTTCTTTTTCAAACTTTTCATTTTGGTCATTCAATATTTTCTGTAATTTTCCTTGCTCGGCTACAATTACATCCAGCATCCATTTCTGAAGCCGGTCCTGTTCTGCTTGCCTTTTACGTTCATCATTTTCTCCATACGCTTGCCTTTTACGTTCATCCTCTTTCCTACCGCTTGCCTTTTATCTCCTTGTTCTAGAAAAAATTTCTTTTAGCTGGTCCTGCCCTGTTTGATTTTTATCTTCTTGGTCTTGTAAAATTTTCTGAAGCCTGTCCTGTTCTGCTTGCCTTTTATCTTCTCCGTCTTGCAAAATTATCTGAAGCCGATTCTGTTCTGTTTGCCTTTTACGTTCATCCTCTTCCCGATCTGCTAGCCTCTCCAAATTTTCCATGAAATCGGCCAACATTTTATTTATTTCCTCCATTTCTGCCGTTTGTTGCCTTGTATTGGCCATAGAATGTTCTGAACACTGCTTATTTCAAAATAGATTGTTATAAAACGTTTACAGAATCCACCAATCAAAACAGCCTTGTTGACGTAGTTTTATCCTCGAAGGACATTTCACCAGTCTCGTCCCCTCACAATCCCACTTCTGACACCAAATATTACGTTTTTCCCGTGGGTTCTGACAAAATCACAACTTTTACTATTTTTAAAATAATACTCTCTTTATTCTTTATCACTGTGTTCAATAATTGAACACACTATACTACTCATATGACTTTACAACTAATAGATCTTTACAATTCAACACTAAATTATTACTAACTGCAACACGCGTTCTGCGCCTATTTATATCCAGTATGTCTCGGGAATAATCCTGAAGCGTCCGCCCGCTTCTGTACTCAACCCGGCCGTAGTATGTCGGGAACCTTCTCGATCGGCGATGGCTCATACGGAGAGAACGTAGACGCTGCAAGTTAGTTGTATAGGGTAACCCAAAAACATACAGATGATGGCGATGCGTGACAATAAATTGATATTGTGTATTTTACTTTAGATTAGATCCATTTTAACGTATCTTGCAACGGTTTAATTTTAGTAAAATTTCAAATAGTTTAGGATTTAAATTTTGACTCACTCTTAAACATTTAATGTGATACTTCCACATTTTTACTTTATTGACCTATGTAAACGCATTGTATTGACATTGATAAATGTATTATTATTATTATATTATTAAATTGCACCTGTCGCCCAGTTATTTTGCTCCAAAATAGCTAATCACATATTGTCCAGGACAATTCACCCCAGTCATACTTTTCACCAGGCTGTACCAACGATGATTTTAACTAATGTTTATCGCGCCCAACAAGGCTGGTTAATTCTGGATGTTTTTGCATTTACTTCTGATTTTAATATGTTGTTTAACAACAGTCATCTGCTTTTTGCATGTAGGTAACTTAATTCATGTACATTATTGAATTTTATATTCTGAGACTGTTTAAGTCTTTTTTATTGTAGAATATATTACATATTTAGTAAATTGTAAAATCACCTATGAAATAAGTAAATACATATCTTGAAAGAAATATGTGATGTAATTAAACACTCAAAAGTATTGATCTTTGCTGATGATTTTAAGCTACTCTTGGATGAATGTGATTTTATCTACTAAGATAAATAGCAAATGCACATCTAAGAAATTTTCCACTAAAAGAGAATACAGTATTTCACGAACATGAAATTGAAGACAATATTCTTTTAGATCTCTTTGAATTTGAATGCGCTCAAAACAAGTGGGTTTGTCATCAAATTCACCAAGCAGTTTAATGTCAAATTACGTCCCAAGATGTTTTATTTAAACTAGAGAATGGTGTTGTTAGCTGGTCATCGCGATATGAAGCAAAGATAAAACCTATTTTAAGAATATAGGGTCCAATGTAATTTTTTTTTAAATATATGTTTTACAATAAATTTACTTATTAGCCATCGACAAGGTAAAATCATTTATAATAATTATTAGGAGTATTTAATCTCTAGAAAATTGTATATTTAAGACTTGTTTTGTATATTTATTTAAACATCATAATTTACCTAAAAAAATCCTAGAACTAACTAATATTATATAAAGCCGCTATATCGAATGTGGTTATTTTAATCAATATGGAGGTGACGTAAATCTAGCCTACTAACAACCTGCATCTTTTTATGGTAGGTATTGATCACTCTTTTTAGCCTAGATTCAGGTTTAGAAACTAAATAGTTGGCTATGGATATTTTAATTTGTTAACATTTGATACTGTCATAGCAATATATCTTTAAATGGCTAAAGCTGCTGAGAATGAATTTAATTACCTGCTAACATACTGACAACTGATAAAAGTATTTTCTCAA
>MU193851.1:339-21280 GCA_016904865.1 Pissodes strobi | reverse complement strand
CAGGGTGGCGCATCGAAAACGAAACAGAGGCATTTACTGGCAGCTCAGTTCTTTTTTGAAAAACGCTCAGACCCGTCGATTTTGATTTCGTGGGGAACACAAAATTGGAAAAAAAATCACGCTTACATGTGCAGTGGCGTGCAGTGCCATTTAGGAGAGGGTAGGCAACATAATAGAAAATGATACAGAAGGAGTAAGCCCGCTGCAGGCGCCGCTGTAGGTAGAATTTTTTTTTAGGTGCCACGCCCAAAAACGTCCATTTTGAGGCTCCAAAAAATGTAGGCATAAAGCCTTTTCAATTCGAGTTTCGTCAAAACTATGCAAAGAAAACGCGTTGTAAATGGTTAGTGGACTGGCCTTGTTTTTCTCAGACATTTGACACATTATTTACATCAATATACCCACGTTTACTCTACAATTTCCTTCTTCGCCAAAGAGTAAGCATAGCCAACAATACATTTTAATTTTATGACGACACCTGCAGAGCCACTAATAATTGTCATGGATTTTTTTATTAAAATATCGAGGTTTTCTTTCTAACCAACAAAACTAACCCACAAAGAAAACAACAACTCCTTGTATAGGTACTAAACTAACTAAACTTTCAAAACTATAACTAAAAGCACAGGGCGTCAAATCCCAATCTCACACATGAATAGGGCACATAGAAAAGGAAACCTGAGGTTATTCTTATTTATGGCTGGCCAATGCCGGTGTTGTATTATCGGGTTTCAGTTTCTTGCAAAAAAATGCATGGCGTTATTAATACCCAGATATCGAAATATTAATAAATTTAGGGATGCCCCATGTACTGTAATTTTAAACATTATTAAATAATAAAGCTTTCTTAACCAAACCCTGTAATGATGTACCGGTAATCGCTTTCAAACCCATTACTAAAGCGCAAAAAACAATAATAATATGATCCTTGGTAAAAAAGAATGTCTATGAAACCAAAATATTAATTAAAGAGAGCACATTTTGGCAACAGCACTTATCGTTGCGTCACGTCGTCGGTCGGCCCGGGCCATCTTCGCATGCTTTGTCTCTTTTCTTTTTATGTAACGTTTCATTTGGCTGTCCTTTTTCAAGCACTGCTTTTCCCTTCCGTAGTAAATCCAGTATTGACGGTATGAATGCATGCCTTCGGTTTGTTATGGAATGCTTTTTAGCGGTTGCCGTCGGAGAATATTATTCCGTTTAATATAGGTAGCGTAATATGAGTGGTAGACTGTGATGTTTTTCTATAATATAATTAATATTTTAATTGGCGCTTAAGATAAGCTTTTTAAATTTGGATTATATCTACTTATTAGTAAAATTATAATTTATATTATCGGGATTAAAATTAAATGGAAATATATAAAAAATGTCAAAACATCAGGGTAGGCAATGCATTTGTGCTTTCATTGTGTGCACGCCACTGTACATGTGCAGCCCTCTAGGCGGTGGTGGCACCACCCCTAAAATCTTAAATGGAACGCCCTGTATATTATTGCATATTTGGATTTTGCGGACAATTCCAGACATATTTCACGAATAATGTCCTATACCTATTTCCAACTGTTTTTGAAATATTGACAGTTGAAAATCGACTATTTACCAAGTTTGACAACCTGTGAAATCTAAACGGTTAAAGATAGAGCAAAATGGTTTGCACTTTCCTATCTTGGTTTTTCATAAGCTATCGTTTGATACTAATTTTAGATTTATGCAGAGGTTAAATTTAAGCGGAATTTCTTAACCTCTGGTTAAATAAAAAATTAGTGTCTAACGATAGCTTATGAAAAACCAAGATAGGAAAGTGCATACCATTTTGCTCTATCTTTAGCCGTTTAGATTTCACAGGCTGTCAAACTTGATTAAGGCGACCAGAATTTTTGTTGACCAATGCGGGATGGAAGAACGGGCGCAAATGTTTCGGTGCCACGCCCTATTTTTTTCAAGAATTCACCAATGAATAAAACAAACTTTTAAAAACGATTTCTTTTATAAATTAGTTTTACGTGTGGGCTCCGCTAGACGGCATTCCCAGAAACTTGGTTTGGGAGATGCTTAGAAACGACCAATTAAGGGCATCTGACTTCAGTCATAGTCCCCTATTGCATTTCACCTCCCTCTCTTGCAGTATATGGGCCGTATAGCAAGCTGCAATGAATGTTTGATCGGTGGCCCTATATTTTTGACCTTTCATGGTTTCGAGTACGTAAAGTGGTAACTGTACGGGTTCTCCCCTGCTTGGATGCCGGCACCGGCGTTAATGGAGATTGCTTCTTGCTAGGACACCCGAATCTGCCTCGGAGAGACACAAGGGTCACTATACGATAGCCACTTGTTCACCCAAAATTGCGACAAAGGAGTCGCTACGAAACGCCTGTTGACTCGACCGAAGACGAAGCGGAAGTCCCTTTTTAGGTTAGGAAAGGCCTTAAAATCGGGAGTTGCTAAGGTTCCGGTTTCCGTCAAGATTGCCGAGATGGGATTCTTCGTATCGATACAGCAAAATAATCTATATCGTTAAAAATTGGACAAAAAGGTAAATTTGCTCCTCAAACTGAAAATGCGGGACATTTTGCAGGACGCATGAAATGCTGGACAGCTTACAAAAAGAAAGGATGATCCCGCAAAATGCGGAACATCTGGCCACCTTAAACTTGGTAAATAGTCGACCTTCAACTGTCAATGTTTCAAAAACAGTCGGAGATAGGTATAGGACACTATTCATGAAATATGTCTAGAATTGTCTGCAAAATCCAAATATGCGATAATATACAGGGTGTTCCATTTAACATTTTAGAGATGGTGACACTCCCGCCTAGGAGGCTGCACGTAAAACGTGATTTTTTCCAATTTAGTGTCCCCCATGAAAACAAAATCGAAGGGTCTGAGCGTTTTTTCAAAAAAGAACTGAGCTGCCAGTAAATGCCTCTGTTTCGTTTTCCATGCGCCGCCCTATATATGCAAGAGCGTTATTATCAATGAAGTATTTATAAATGGACAATTTTCAAAACAATCAAGACCTTCTTAATTCATTTTCCAAACACGCTGCGCCCAATAAAACGATTAGGTATCACATTCATATAGATATTCATCAAGTCCCGTCGCTTGGAGATGTGTTTTATAGTGTTATGGAGGATGTATGTTTCTCAGACAAATTGTTACCTACCTATTTCTCCACCTTATTTGTAGACTTTTCCGATTAGGCTGCTTTGGCTCTGGCCGCAGGGTATAAATTACACAAGTGCTAATTTAGTGACCCTATATGAAACTGAAAACCTAAAAGAACTGGGAAATGCTCGACGTTTCGAATAACAAACCTGTTTCCATTATCAAGAACGAGAAATCTAGAAATGAAAATGATTAGTAAATACAATAATTAAAACAGTAAAAAGCTCGTGCACTTTGTCTAAGTCAATTCAAGACTCAAACAAGCTTTTTACTGCTTTAATTGCATTTATTAACCATTTTCATTTTTAGATTTCTCGTTCTTTACAACGGAAGCAGATTTGTTCATCGAAACGTGGAGTATTTTCCAGTTCATTTAAATTTTCAGCTTCATTAAATTCACTAAACTAGCACCTGTGCAATTTACACCCAGGGCCAGAGCCGAAGCAGTCTTATTTAAATGTCTACAACTGGGGTGGAGAAGCAGGCAACAATTTGTCTGACAAGTTCAGTCGTACCAAAAAAAGATTACTTCACGTGCAAAAATCGGATTTTACATACATCATCATTATCAAGCGCCAAATCACAAAACATATTAACTTAAACTTCTTTTATGCGGTTGTCCATAGGTTATAAGAGTCAGCATTAGCCAAGGTAAATACATAGTTATATGCATAGTACGCTTATTATTTGCTTCTTAAAATTTAAAAGACAGTAACATATTTAGTGAAACTATTTTGAATTGTATCCTGACCTAATGATGTGCCAGTATGTCAAGATAATTATTTACCATTAATTGAACACCTGACCAATTGATTCGTTTCGGATAAGTATTATGAACCTTGTGGGCGTGTTGGTGCTGTATATCAATATTATGTGTGGATATTGCTAGATATTGTGAGGCCAATTATCATATAAGATGTAACGAGTACTTATTACTAGGATCAACTCGATTCATGCAGCTTTCAGGTAATTATTGGAACATGAATTTAAGTAATATATCTATTATGTTTTTGTTGAATATTTTGCAATAAAAAGAAAGTTTTACTTCATGATTATTTCGTAAATAACTTAAACAATTTAGCTTAGAAAGTATTTAGCCTGAGATAGCTATTACGTATATTTTAAGCAGCAATTAATCACGTTTCATTGCAACTCGGCTTACTCTTATTACCTTCCTGAAACGAGTTCGATGTTTCTCATTAGACTCACTGTTTGGTTAATATGGTCTATTCAAGTCAAAGAAAAGTGACGCATAAACAAATGTACGCCAGGAACATGTAAACACTACCGGAAGTTTGCCGGACTCGAGATTGACAACAACGCTTTGCAATCGGCTGACCAATAGCAGCGTATCCTTGGTCTAACCGCGAGGTTATCACGCATTAAGCATTGTTCACGTGTCACTTTTATTTCATTTAAATAGACTAAAGAATCCTTTAATTCTAATGCCTGCCATTCTTAAGCAGAGGCAGGAATAATTTCAGAAGCAGTTTATTGTTATCATCAACTTTTTTCTAGAGGCTTCGGCTTCACGGAATATCATAAATTAACCTAATAAAGGGCCATACTTTTTAGGAATTACAGTACGCGATAATACTGCACTACAGCAAATTATCGATAATCCGCACATGTGCAGTATTAACTTTGAAATATCTTAAAGTTCAATCTTAAAAAAGCACACAAAATCCATACACCTCTTAAAAAAATACGACTGAAATTTTATTTTCCAAAAATAGGACACAGACTATTATTATCGTTTTAATTTAAATAACAAATGAAGGGTACAGGGGAAAAACGATCTAAGCGCCATTTCCCATAGAAAACTTTTTTATTATTGATTTCACAGATAATTTTATTCTTGATAAAAGTTGGTGCTTGGAAAAAAACTAATTTTGACAATTCTAAATTAAGGATAAGTTATACAGGGTACTTAAAAAATACAAAAATGATGGTTAAAAAAAACAAAAACTTTGGAATATTGGAAAACCTCCTACAGAAAAAATAAAGCTCCTATTAAGTTAAAAATAAAAGTCAAATATAATTTTTTCCAAAAGTGCACCGTTGCCGAGAAAATCCATGCCAATTATTGAAAAAAACTCTCTTTTTCTTAATTTTGTCCTTATTTTTTGGACCCCCTTAAATTAGAACCCCGGTCAAAGGTAGCCCCTTGCGTCGGACTACCATACAAATTTGGACCCCGTAGTTCTTCCTGTTCTCCCGAAATTAATTATTTTAGTTTATCCTTCTCCCTCCTCTCTTGGCCGATCCGGAGGGGGTACGGGGTCCAGTTTTCGTCCAGAATGCTCGTACTACCCCGGCTACATGTCCTGAAAATTTCAAGCCTCTAGCTATACTGTAACACGAGCTGGAACATGCTTAATTAAAGGGACGTTTCACTTTGATAACCGTTTCAACTTTGATAAGAGTTTCACTTTAATAAGCGTTTCATTTTTCTGACTTTACCCTCGCTAAAGAAGTTTCACTTGAAAAATATACCTAATACGATGTTGCTGTAGGATAAATGAATAAAGAAATTCATAACAATCTTCATCAGATTAAAACAATATGATTGCAGAAAATTTTATATTAGAATTTACGATCAATTTTATCCTCGCCCCTTTTATTATTAGAATCAGAAACATTAATTTTTTTTATTTTTTTGGATACCATTAGCAGATAAGTAATCGATCTTTTGCAAAACAATGATACAAATTGATGCCAAACTGTTTCAGCCCTAGTTTTTTTACCTCATGTTAGATTTGCCAAGGAGACTAATTTAAATGGCAAATTGGAAAGCCAAATGGATGTTCCAACAGGTAACCTAGCAACCTGTCTAAAGAAAAAATAATATGAACCAATCGGAATAACATAATAAGTATTTGGTTTTGATATGGGGAATTAGATGAGTATTCTTCCCCCGTAGGTACTTTTCTGGTCCTAAACACTAGAGAATTAAATTTTTGGGGATATATTACATAAAGACACTTAAATTATATAAATGAAAGGGTGAAGTTAAGAAAGCTTAATAAGATTTGTATCTAATTAATCAACCACAATCTCGCAAAGGTTTAATTAATACTACCAGTAACTAGTTAATAAATTATATTCCAATCTAATAAATATATAAATACTGTCGAAATCTGAAGTATAAGATACTCTTAGTATCACTTTTATATTTATGTGTCAGTCTGTTTGGGGTATATTTGATACGTGTAAGTAAATGTCGTTTGAAATATGATTCCCTCGCAAATGGGAATATTTGTGAAATTGCTAATTCCAAGAAAAAAGTAAGTTTCAGTCTTAAGAATATTGAGCATCAAAATGACGAGATAAGTTTATGGCTCAAACACAAAAATGTTAGGTATCTACCAAAGGTAACGAAAAATCTAAGAAGAAAAAAAAAACAAAAATTCTAATTTGAACGCAAAATTTTTTTGATATATTTCAATTATAATTTATTATTAATTTTTGTATTGGATAATATTGTATTTTTTCGTATTATTTTGCTTCCTGCTAAGGAGCATCATGATGATAGGACGGTATATTACATAATGCGAATAGCCTTGTAATATCTATTGTAGGGCATACATTTTGATCAAGATCAGGCACCTGATTTGTTGCATAATTACTAGAGATTGACCAAATTTCGTTTTCGGTTTTCGGCCAAAATATTCTTTTCGGCCGAATTTGTTTTCGGCCGAAAAAAAAAACATTTCGGCCGCGAAGCCAAAAAAAATATTGGTGGTCTCGTCTCTCGTGTCACACTTGCTGTGGTAATACGTGGCAATTGTGCAGGGACCGTGTGGTTTCCGCGAGGAAGAATCGGACCACAGTTTTAGAATATCTATAGACTCTGATCGGACGTTCTGGTCAACGTTGTCTGTGCCGTTCAGGGTTTTAGCCAGTGAAAGTACCCATTCACACCAGTACCCAGCCGGATGTTTCAGTGAGACCATTTTTATCTGTGCTTGCAATAGCTTATAGTTTTGTGCAAAAGCCGGGAATCACTAGGGGCACAGGCCCGTCTCACTGGAGGTTCCTACCAAATAGGCCCCTCAAACTGGAATAACGTGTAACGTAAGCAGAAGGGTAGCTCTGCCTCTGCGCCGTAGCATCAGAGATGATTGGTGTAAGAAAAAATTTGTTTGATTGTTTAGATCATAAAAATTTAAGTTAAAATCACCTACAATAACAATTCTAAAATTTAAAAACTTCAAGAACACACAGTTTATTAATTTTTCAATCTGTTTAATAAAAACATCACATGATCCCAAAGTACGCCTATACAAACATACAACCAGAATTTTTTGTTTTCTTTCTACCGCTCCTGCTAACTCCACTATACCTTCCACGGACAGTTTTACAATACTGTTTTCTTCCAAAAATTCGAGGTCTTCCTGGCTGTAGATACAGACACCACCATGTTGAAGAGTTTTTCTGGCAAAGAATGATACTAATTTATAATTACTGATTTTGCAAAATTTCCATTCATGTTCTAAAATCCAGTGTTCACTAAAGCATAGATCGGCTGGCTTATTAACAAGGCAGTCTATTTAAACTTCAATTTGTAAAATTTTGTTACAGAGAGGGGTATGCTGGCGGATTGCCTTGCAGCAAAGCCAACCGCTCCCTGAAAGGGGGAGCACTAGGAACAAACAAACAACCTTTAGCTGGTATGTGACCAGGATGACTATGACAGCAGTAGTTACAGACAGCTTGCAAAACACATTCCCACGCACTAGTCCTAGGTTTGCGCCCGCATCACAAACACATACGTTGTTTAATGATTACATTTGTATTTTTTTTTCACTTCAGGCAATGCCCTTCGCTCGCTCCGGGGCGGAACCAAACAAAACTAACACAAACTAACTTAAATTTCAAAAAAAGAGACAAATATAACCTCAAAAAATATGGAAAACACGTCTTGTTACCGACAGGAATCGAACCCGGGCCATCCCAAACTCAAGCACAGAATCCGACCACTGAACCACAAGACCTGCTGAAAGCAATTTACTGGACCGTAAAGACATCTGCTTGTCAAAAATTTGTTTGTGAAGCGCGCAAGCCCAGGACTCGTCAGGCGTCCGAATGTCTTTCTCAATCACAAGCTGTCTTTATCCGCTGTTGACTGTGACTGCTACGATGTCGCTGCCGGCTGCACCATGGCAGCATGGTGGGAATGATCGTCGAACTTCGAGGACCACAATGATAATAATGAAGTGAATACGAATCGAATAAGCTATATTATATGACAAATGACGAGGCATTTGCCAGAAGGGAGAATGAGATTTGATATTTGATTTCTATATCGAGAAGTGAAGAAGCACGTGGTTCCTCTACTGCTATTGCATTTATAATTTTATTGGTTTTTATCTGAAATTTCTATAAAATGTGACAACAGAAAGTAGAAATGTGTTTTCTTTTTTGTTTTCGATTTTACACCGAATTTCGGTTTCAGTTTTCGGCCGAAAAAGAACTTTATGCCGAATTTCGCTTTCGATTTCGGCCGAAAAGAAGGTTTCAGTCGGTCTCTAATAGTAATTAGCCCAGAAGGATATAATCTCGCCTTTAACGAATCTGTCGACAGACCATTTCAAATTGACTCCTCTAAATTTTAAGACCATCTGTAGTATTAAGGATTAATAATTAGATTCACTGATAGCTGAGGAATAAAGCCTAGAAATGCAAAAATTATCTTGAGCGTTATAAGATCTTATCAAATAAAATGAAGCCTAGTAACGAGGAACTTGGGGTAAAAAGGTGTATATTTCTTTAGAAATTTGCGGGGAGGAATATATTGAAGCATCGACATGCCTAAGGACTGATGTATTAATATATTAATAAGCAGATATCTGCAGATGATAAATACGAGGCTGAAGATAAAAATTGATGAATTGAAAGACAGCTCCGAATTTCAAGTTTTCGTTATGTACTGATAGTACATCAAATGAGTCTATAATCGACGCGAAACAATTCGTCTTATTTTATGATTGAATCGAACCAATGTTTTATTTTCCATTTCGGTTTTTCTTACCCATAATACAAAAAATAAAAATAGAGTGTCTTAATCAAAGCTCCTATGCTTGGAATCAATGAAATCATAAAATAATACGAAGTTTTCGTGTTTTATGAACCTGTTCGGCGCGTCGAGTATAGTATAAATGAAACTGCCACTTAGAGAAATATGCAAACGATTCTCAATTGAAATAAAAAGAAAGTAAATAAGGAAAATAAAAAATGTACCAATCAATGAAGACACAAGCAGTGATAAGGTATAATTAGGTCAATATAAAATACAGAAAAGTTTAGCAAAATAATAAAACAATAATTATGCAAAGACATGAAAAGTTCAAAATTGACGAGAATAGTCCAAAAATGAGCAAAATAGTAAGAAATCTAGCAGTGAGGAAGATGATTCTGATCCAGAAAACATAGATGGGCAAAAATAGATATCCGAGCAGAAACATAAAAATTGAAAAGGAGTAACCGCATATCAGCGTGACGGTTTTGCCTTTATCGGGAAACAATGAGATCCAATTCATGTTACATCTGAAAATTAATATGTGGACAAGTTTCAGAAGACATAAGGGAAAATATATATTATTTTTATTGCACTTCTTTAAATAGCTAATATCAAAATATTTGATTTTGTTCAAATTTCCTGTCGTTAGAAGAACGATAAGTACACTCTCATCATGAAACGTTTAAAGTAAATATCGCATTGATACAGGCGACATGTAGGCAATTTATGTTTGCGACTCTAAGTACGTCTAAAAAGAAGTTGCAATAATTTTAATATTATATAAATACAAAAGACAAAAGCTAGGGATAAAATACAGAGTAGGTTCAGTAAGTAAATGCGTACGTAATCCCACATAGGTATAAAGGGTTGGCTAAAAACATGACAAATTATTGCGACCTATATTATTATTATTACTATTATAAATCTTAGGTCGGGGTCATAATTTTCTTGAAAACTTCTTGATCTCGTCTTGATCTTGTCTTGATTTCAAGACAAGATCAAGACAAGAAATGGTCCTTGTTTTTCAAGACAAGACAAGAAATTACTTCTCAAGATCAAGATTTCTTGGAAAGAAATCAAAAAAATCTTGATATTTCTTGAATACCTAGAATTATTAAAAAAAAAACTAATTTGTTTGCTAGTTTATTGGAAAATAAATAAAAGTAAAAAGTTAATTTTTAAAAACAGGGTTTTATTTAAATGCACTAAAAAGAAGAAAATAAATTTTGAAGTAAATCAAACCCATTATTTTGTTACATTAAACATTTTTATGTGATATAAAAGCTTGTCGTGAGATTTTCCTGTTTAAATTTCTCGCGACAAGCTTTTATATCATATAAAAATGTTTAATGTAACAAAATAATGGGTTTGATTTACTTCAAAATTTATTTTCTTCTTTTTAGTGCATTTAAATAAAAGCTTGTTTTTAAAAATTTATTTTTTACTTTTATTTATTTTTTACTTTTTAGTAGGCATTATGGTATAGCAAAATCACAAATTTAGTAAATATATTTTTATTTATAAAACTTAGATTCGTAATATATAATAAAAGCCATTTTGAATCAGCCATTTTGAATTTTCAATATCTGATAAAAAAAATTATACTCCCCTAATACCAATTTTAACCCAAATCGGACATTCTTTAAGTAGTGCCTTCACCACTAACCTTTAAATGGAGGTGGGAAGTGTAAGCAACACCACTGTCTTCATAAGAATAAACAATGGCAACACCATAGTTTTATATTTTCATTTGAACTACAAACGCGTCCCAAATTTGAAGCCAATTGGATATGTAGAAGTCAGCTAAAATTGACTTGCAACATTTAACGCAATATCGGCCATGTTAAATCCGCCATTTTAAATTTTCAAAATCTGATAAAAAATTCAAATTCCTTGTGCCCAAAAACCCCCATATACCAATTTTGAACGAAATCAGACATACTTTAAGTAGTGCCCCCTACCTTACCCTTGAAAGGGAGGGGGGAGTGTAAGCAAGACTATAGTTTTATATTTTCATTTGAACTACAAACGCATCAAATTTGAAGCCGATTGGATATGTAGAAGTCAGCTAAAATTGACTTGCAACATTTAACCCAAAATCGGCCGTGTTGAATCCGCCATTTTAAATTTTCAAAATCTGATAAAAAATTCAAATTCCTTGTCCCCAAAAACCCCCACATACGAATTTTAAACGAAATCGGACATACTTTAAGTAGTGCCCCCCTACCCTACCCTTGAAAGGGAGGGGGGAGTGTAAGCAAGACCATAGTTTTATATTTTCATTTGAACTACAAACGCATACCAAATTTGAAGCAAATTGGATATGTAGAAGTCAGCTAAAATTGACTTGCAACATTTAACCCAATATCGGCCATGTTGAATCCGCCATTTTGAATTTTCAAAATCTGATAGAAAGTTCATATTCCTTGTCCCCAAAGACCCTCATATACCAATTTTAAACGAAATCGGACATACTTTAAGTAGTGCCCCCTGCCCTACCCCCGAAAGGGGGGGAGGTGTGAACTTAACAACATTATAATATTGTATTGTCATCGGAACTATAAACGTGTACCAAATTTCAAGTCAATCGGACATTTAGAAGTAGTTCTAATTCAGCTTGCAAGATTTGATTACAGACAGACAGACCCACAGGTGAAAGTAAATAAAAGCTTGTAAAAAGCAAAACACTGCAACATTTTTAACAGATGAATAAAAAAATACATTATGCAAAAAATTTTTTATAATACCAAACGCTTTGCCGGATGTCCAAAGTTGACATATACACTATGGGCCAAGTTAAATTGGAACTTTTCTTAATGTTTAATACACACCACTTCAAAAGTCTTGGACCCCCAAGGTACTTTTCTCATAAGAGGCAATGCAAACATATCCGCCTGAAAACACGCATATCTAGTTTATTAAATAAGCAAACAAAGTGATTCAAAAAATAAAATGCCTAAAAAGAAATTTCAAAAGGATTACAAAATTAATGTACTGCCGTAACCAGTGAATTATGTAGGTACAGAGTGTTAAGAATTTTCAAAGAAATCCTAAATTTTGAATTCACTCGGTATAAAAAATCTTCAATTTTGACTCAAATTTCTGGTATTACTTTATAGACAATTCATTGGCAAAGACCAACCTAAGACCTTAGTCAAACTTTAGTTTCTGCTTCACACAGGGAGAGTCAAAAATTTATGTTTATCTAAAAACTCTCAAAAAACTCTCAACACTCTACATATAGTCCACTGGTTACGGCAGTAGATTCACTTTGTAATACATTTGTAGCTTCATCTTATATTAGCATTTTCTTTTTTTGAATCACCCTGTTGATTTATTAAAGTAGATATTAATGTTTTCAGGCAGACATGCTTGTATCGTGTCCTTGATCGTGTTTTATGAGGAAAGTAGTTGGGAGTCCAAGACTTTTGACGCTGTGTGTAGTTTTTTATTTTCAAAGGATTTTTTTATCATATTTGGATATGTTATGGCTTAAGGTATTGGGATCAAAAAGCACTTTGCAAAGCGGGTGTACTTCAATTGCCCACAGAAAAGGGGGTATTTTTTTAAACCAATGTTTCAGGTCGTTGCAAAAATCGACCGAATGAAATGAAGATGTAAAAATATGCAAAAAAGATTGGAAAGGTCTCGGAATATTAACCATTAAAAAAGACAGGCATATACAAACAAAATTGAAATTGATATTTTAATTGTGGTAAATGTCTTGTGGGCCTAATTAAATTGGATCATTTTTTAATGCTTAATGAGTTTTTATTTCCAGAGGATTTTTTTATCATTTTTGGATATGTTACATATGGCCTAAGATATTAGAATCAAAGCGGGTCTGCTTCAGTGGCGTAAATTTCGCTACGTAAACAATGCAAAATAATATGAAGCAACGAACTGTAAAATAATACTACCCTGGCCCTGGCCGCCTGAGCCTCGATTCTACGCATAAAGCATAAATATCACGTCAGCCAATCTTACCGCTTCTTTTAAACGGGGGTTCCCCTTTTGTCAAGATATCAAGAAATTTCAAGATTTCTTGAGTCAAGACAAGGCACCAACTCTCAAGAAATGGTCAAGACAAGATTTTTTTTTATTTCTTGAAAATATTTCAAGACAAGACAAGAAATTGCTTGCCAAGACAAGATTTCTTGTCTTGACGATCCCTGATCTCAGGAACTACCTTTTCAATTAACCAATCGTATCATGTACCTATTAAACAAATTGAACTTTTCTAGCTTTAATGGCTGCAAGATCAGATATAGTAGCAAATTTAATTCGTCTCATAGCTCATGTTCTATCGAATTTAAACCTAAGTCATCCAGCCTCGATTGTACCATGGTGGCCCGTAAATAATTTTTGATAATCTTTAGGTTTGAAAAACATCGTACACCAGATGCAACAGAAACTGTTAACGCTGGCATAATCCTTAAAGCAATAGCCATATTGGGATAACTTGATACTAACTTATTTTCAAAAATAAATTGTAATAAAGAATGCAATTCCTTTATTGCCCCTGAATCACAATGAACCTTAATAGTTTTAATTTCGTTGAATAGTTCGACCCCATTAATGTCAGATTCATTTCGAGATGAATCTTCTAGCTTAAGATGCAAATCATTGCAAGAATTCTTTAAATTCTCATCTGGTAAATCATGCAAATTATGTAAGGAACCAAAAATATTATTGTACCCTTGAAATTCTTTAAACCTACGTTCAAGAGATGAAATGGTTTGATCCAAAATGCTCGTAATCAATTAGTTTTTTTCATTCGAGTACGAAAAGCTCGCTGTGGAAGAAAACTTGCATATGCATTTATCTCTTCGGGAAGCTCATTAGCATCAACAAGCATACTATTAAAGCTTTCATCTGAACGTAGACCACAAAAAGTTTTATTAAATTATTTAAGTAATCTAGACATAAGTATTTTAATATTTATTGTAAAGCTTTGCATTATTTTGCTTAGTACGTTGATCTTAAATAACATATTATGTCAAATAACTAAAGAGCAGAAAAGTTTATAACTTTGAATTTCTAGGGCCAGTGAATTTGCTCTGTTAGTTGTATTCACATCGCATGGAGGATCGTCAGAAATTTCAATAAGAACGTCAAAAATTATGTTTAACTGATAGCGCAGTGGTTTAATAGCATCGATCTACTCGGCCAGCGTGTACCATGTAACGGTTTTAGTTTAAGGTTTGGACTTTGTTTCTGAAACATATCCCATCTTTTTGTTGAAGCAGAAAAAAATACATAAAATTCATGGACCAAATAAAAAAAAGTTTACTGTTTCATGTGAAATGTTAGTTGTATCAGTTACTACTAGGTTAAGGCTATGCGCTGAGCAAGGCACATAAAATGCTCGGCTGTTTGTCTTTAACACTTTCTTCTGCACGCCAATATTATCCCATGCATATTTGAGCCATTGTCGTATCCTTGTCCGCGCTAATCATGTATATTGGAATCCCTGCCTAGATGAATATATTATGTATATTGTATATTTAATTGATATGCATACATTTTTGTACCTAGATAACGTATGTCCCGAAAGTTTTGGCACAAAATTTAGGGGCCTAAAAATAGGTTGTAATGATAATATATCGAGATGGCTTTGGAAACAAAAAATTGTTTATTTCCTTGACATTAGTTCGACAGTTCCTTTTTTTTAAATCAGTTGCATTAAAATGTCTTATAAATTAGAATTACGAAAAAGTATTTATAATTTGGTTGGCTGAAATTGTTCGCATTTTTCAAAACCAAAATATTTCACGCAGAAGTATTTACCGTACTATAGCCGAATGTGAAGAAGAAATTCCCTGTTTAAATCTTCCAAAAAGTGGAAGACCAAGAAGTTTTACGCGAGAAAGAGCGGAAAGGTTGGTAAGAAGAGCAAAAGACAGAGTCGGAGTTTCTACAAGAAAATTAGCGCGTCAATCCCGTTCTTCAAAGAGTACAGTATCGCGGGAATTGGCAAGAAACGGTCAAAAATTTCGAAAAAGACGAAAGTGTCCTAAATATACCGTAAATCAATTAGGACGGATACCAAGATGATGTCGTCAACTTAGGCGGATACATTTTTCAAATGAGAAAGTCATTAATTTGGACGATGAAAAATACTTTACACTTGCCAACTCGGAAATCAAAGGAAACGTTGGTTTTTATACGGACAATATAGAAGAGTGTCCAAACAATGTTAAATATAAGGAAAAAGCAACATTTGCTGATAAAGTTTTGGTGTGGTGTGCGATTTCGATTAGAGGGATATCCAGACCTTATGTGGGTCGAGTTAGGGGGGAAGCTATAGATGCGGAAAGGTATATTAACAACTGCCTCAATAAATTAGTTCATTTTGTACACCAACATCACGATGGAGATGTTATTATGTTTTGGCTCGACTTAGCAAGCTGCCATTATTCAAGAGCAACTCAAAATTACCTCCATCAAACTAACATACCTTTCGTACCAAGACAAGATAACCCCCCTAATTTACCTGAGGCCCGCCCAATTGAAAATTTTTGGGCATTATTATCCCGCACAGGGTATGATGGAGGGTGGCAAGCCGAAAATGAGGAACAACTACTGCGTAGAATTTTTGGAAAGATAAGCGAAATAGATGTTCAAGTTGTCCAGAACCTAATGCGTGATGTTCGTAGAAAATTGCGCCTAATTGAGCAGCACGGGCCCTTTCATTTAATTTAAGTTAATAATTTTGTTAGTTACTAAGCCGTTAATTATAGCAAATAATAAAAGTTTAAATAAAGTTGCGTATTACAAAAATATTTGGTTAAATATTTTGTGCCAAAACTTTCGGGACATACGTTACGTCTATGCATGGGGGTTTTCGTGACCCAAATATGATTGTTGTGAAAATTTCTGATAGCGTTTCTAGAGAAGTTAGCTTCATCTGTAAAGATTATTTCATCTTCAAACAAGGAATTATGCGCAATTTTCTTTAGAAACCAATGACAAAAATTAACTCGCAAAGGAAAGTCTCGGTGAAGTAACGCTTGGAGTCGCTGAATATGATACAAGTATAACAGAAAATCGTGCAGATTTTATCAAACTAGAACGTGCGAGAGATTCAAAGTATTTCAAATTTTTCTAGTACTACTACTAACTTCAGGATTTTCATCAATCGAATTTAAAACTGCTTCTTCAATTTCTGGAGTTCTTACAGTCCGATGGGCCCCTTTTAATTCATTATTTGTCTTCAAAGTAGCTGTTTCAGTCAACCTTCTATGGACATTTGCAAATGATATGACTCTATTAGGAGAGCGCTCTTGATACAATCGCTTACTTTCCGGCAAAGAAAATTCTGTAATTGAATTTTCTTTGCTTCCGGCGATGCCATCAGCCAAACCATACATGTAATGCATGTCTGCCAACTCCTTATTAGTAAACTAAACCATTCAAAATAATAATGCTAAGATATTTTAAAGACCAAATTAATAGTAAAGCAAACTATTCATTTGCAAAATCAAAAATATAAGTATGTACTTAGTATGTGAAAAATTGACAAACAGAAAAATCAGTAAAATAAAAGAAATGGAAATAAAGAAGAAGAAGAAAAGGCTAACAAATAATATAAAGCAGACATAGAGAGTTTAAAGTAAAATAATAATTTAGAAGTTGCTAGTTTTGATTTACATTGTCTCTGCAGAGAGGGGTTAGAGGAACTACTTAGATCTAGCACAATAGTGGAGAACTTGATGTAATTTTGATCGTGACAACTGCTAGACCAAAATAAAAACCGCAACATCTTTAGTATGCTATATCACAGGGGTTATGAAAATTGGATTATACGTTCTTGCCCAACTGCAAACTTATCGGGGTGGTAATATTGTCACGGCTAGCAACCGTCCGAATGTTTTTGTGCTACCCTATAGAACTGGCCTTGTCACGTCTATACGTATGAGTCATCGACGGCCGCGAAGATTTAGGAACTGTGGATTTATCTCAAGTGTATATATAGAGTGGCCTCGCTTCTTCCGAAGTATTCGTTATAGATTTTAGATTGTATATAAACAGCAGGCAGAAAGCATGTTGAGTTAGTTAATCATTGAGCGTTGAATTGTAAAGAGCTATTAGTTGTAAAGTTATAAGAGTAGTTTAGTGTGTTTAATTGTACACAGTCATAAGGAATAAAGAGAGTATTCGTTTAAGATGGTAAAAGTTGTAATTTTAGCAGAACGCACGGGGAAAACGTAACAATATATTAGATTCACCATGGGCGTCCATTTAAAAGGGTCGATTTTAGGAAAAGTCTTACTTAATTCTTAATTAGAATCTCTAAAACTTTCACCAAACTCGGTTTTGTCATATAGGTAACCCTTAAAGAATGTTCCTTTAACAACAAATAATCATTGTGAAACCGTTGTTTACGTTCAAAATGTTTTTCCTTATCTTTTTATTTAGGATACTCTATTTTCTTAGTAAAGAAATCGTAAAAAAATACTGGCATCCCTTAGATAACCATACGAGAGATTTGAAAGGCGTTGAAAACCATGTTCAAGCTAGAAACAGCACTATTTCTCTTCAATATTATGGAAAATTCCTTTCTACGATTAGCTTGCACCACTTAATAAGGTAATTTAAGTAAACAAGTTATTATTTTACAGGCCATTCCAGACTTAATCTATTCTGCGAACGTATGTAAATGTCAGATCAATTACATTGTGATCTATCGCTGCGATACTAAAGTGGACTTTAACGTCCCTTAGTCCTCCATCTATTTGCTTGAGGAACTTAACCGATTTATGGTTAAACAGGAGTAGAAAAGAGTATTCATTTAAACAATGGAATCTTCTACAACCTTCAAAAACAAAGAAATCGTGATTTGCATACCTATTTAAAAATTATTAAAAATATATAGGTACGTTGCATTAAGTTCATCAATAATAACAGAATTAGTTTGTGTTATATATGATAATTTTAGCTACGTTTTAATTCGACGTTAGCAAAGTTTACAGAATTAAAAATATAAGTTGGTTCACTAAGCGCCAATTCAATGAAATCGTCATATCACAGGCGGGCTGAGGACGCAACGTGACGGTAAAAAAATGTAGGGGGTATTGAGGCAATAAGAGCGGAGTTTGACGCGATTTACTTCGGTCAAAGCGTTATTGGTAAACATAGAGAAAATTTCCGGCATAGTAAGTAATCAATGGAGGAGTTTAATAATGAAATATATTTTAACTGAAAATTTTGAAAATTCTATTTTGTGAAGTCCCAAAAAAAGATGGAAAGGTAATGACCTTATTCAGCATATTTAAAAAAATTACGGTAAATACGATTGCATAAAAAATTTGAAAAAAATATATTATTTTTTACTTCAAGAATGAAATTTAATACCTCGTGCAAAATCCTTTATTTTAATTTATTTTGGAGATGAACTACATCATAGTTCTGTAAAACTTTACAAATTATTTTGGAAAAAGTTTTGCAAAACTAATTGTCTACATTTTAGCAATTTCTATATTTCGTTAATTTTACCACAATGCACAAAATCTGATTAAAAGTTACCTTTTTTAGTTGGTAACCCAGTTGATGGAACAGCATATGAATGTATACAGCTCCTAGAAGAATTTGCAAAACTGTTTTCATTATTGTGTTAGTGGTGTTTTGTGTAGACCTATATTTGGATAGAGCTCTCACTGGGCAACAATTATAATTTATCAAACTATTAACCCATATTAAATTATATTTTGTAAAATTAGTGTTTCATAAGATCACACTTACGTGAGTATTGACAATGCAATTCATTCAGCGAGCTCCACCCGGTATATAGCCAGAGATTGAGATGACCATGAAACAAAAATATTAACCAATTACTGTACTGACTGATCAATGATAAAAATAAAGTGTACTCACCGGGGAACCTCTGTCTCCTTGCTTCATGCAAATATCCATCAATATACACAATACTATATTATTATATAATCTCAGACATATACCTTCTTTCTTCGACGACTAGCTAGTGTCACCTGAAATAGTTTGGGCTACTCCAGACGCTCCACTGCCGCTAAACAGTAAGCATCTCAGCACCCGGAAACTAAGATAACACATGCCGATATCTTAGAACCCAAGTGTGTCAATTCGAGAAGACAAGTGAGGCGCCCTCACACTCACAAGACCAACTCGAAGGCATCGCCCACAAAACAGAGGGCATCCCGGTCATTGCTACACAATCGACCACAACCTGGTAATACTTTGCCCAACGGCAATAAACTCTGGTATACCATCAAAACTCCTGCCATGGACTTTAATAACAATATAAACTATTATTCACATGTCGACATGATTTCACACAAAACAACCACACATACGTAAACTATGACCACTCTATATACATGGGTCTTAATCGGCCAAAGTGCTAGCTAGCACTCACTGCCCTGCCTTCGTTCTTGTTTTAGGTCTCTCCCAATCTCTGGATCATATTATTGGTTTATGTTAGAGTATCAGATTTCAAGGTTATAAGCTAAATATCACGGACGGTTGGGTAGCATTTTAAGTAATACAGGATGTTCATAAACATATATTTATTTAATATTTTAACTAATATTAGAATATTTTACAATTTATTTGATATTAAAGTTTTATAAAGGTTTAACTCATTTGGCCTGTATGGCCCATTCTATTTTTGATGGAGCAATGAGCTCGAATGTTTTATTAGTATGTTATTTGTTTACATATTTTTCTCCTGTGACAAATGTATTATTTACTTAATTTTATTGGTACTGATTCTCACTAAAAACACATTGAGTACTAAAACTTATTTGACTGGGGAGGTCTATGTGACTTGGGGGAAGGTCTATGTGACCTGGGAGGTCTATGTGACCTGGAGGTCTATGTGACCTGGGGGAAGGTCTATCTGACCTGGGGGAAGGTCTATCTGACCTGGAGGTCTATCTGACCTGGGAGGTCTATGTAACCTGGGGGAAGGTCTATGTGACCTGGAGGGATATGTGACCTGGAGGTCTATGTGACCTGGGAGATCTGTGTGACCTGAAAGGACTATGTGATCTGATAGATCTTTGTGATCCCTTTTCTTTATTATTTTATTTAGCTAAACTGATCATAAAGATTTATTTATTTTATAACTTTCATAAGAGATTATTATTTCAATGCTTCTGCCGTGCTAACATGTTTATTTATTGCTACATTTTTCTGTTTGATAAATTGGTTGCTCACACGATTTCTCTCTATTGTTGCAGGTAGGTCATCTCGGTGCTCACTATTTCTTCGGCGGTCATAAGGTTTAGTTTTTCTTCTCTCTTATGTTAAGTAACTTTAATTTTATTTTATTGTACACATTTTTTATCTCTTTATTTTTTATTACGTAATTTTTTTTGTGTAAACATATTTATAATCTATTTTGCCATGATAATTATACGCCCATGAGAGAACATTTCTATTTATTATTTATTTTTGTTAATTCTCTCCAATTTCGGCTGAAAAACTCCTACACTATAAATCGATGTTAATATTGAACATTGATGGGAAGTAGGACAAATTTAACTTATAAGATTTGACCCAAACATACAAGTGAAGTTAAATAAAAGCTTATAATAAACTAATACATACCTACCCTTTTGGGCATCTAAAGAGCGATATATTGTCTGCCATTCACAATCAACTACTGAACAAATATTTCGACTAGACATTTTACTCAGAAATCCACAAAAGCAAACCGCTATTTTTGAAATCTCACCCTATACGCCGGACCGTAAACAAATTTAAATCACC
>JAEQML010064729.1:0-21763 GCA_016904865.1 Pissodes strobi | reverse complement strand
GTATCTTTGAAATTAGAAAGCTGCAAAAACGTGTTTGTGGAAAAAGGTATCCAACATTAGACGCGGTTATTTCTTATAAATAGAAACTTATTTCTTAAGTTTAAGCTCACACATGAATGGATATGAAATTTATATCAGAACGGCCAAATTTTAATTTTTCATGGCTTTCCTCATAGTATACCGAAACTTACAGAGAAGGAAGCTAAAACTTTTATACTATGAATGAAATTTAAGTAGATTGCGGTAGAAACTTCTTAACTACTTAATGATGATAAATTGAGCCAAGTGTGGTGAAGAGTAAATTTTCTATACACTCGTAATTAAATGTGTTTTAGTTTTATAGCAAGTTTATATAAAGAAACGATTAAGTACAAGATGTGTGTATTTTTGTGACTATAAATACGAACTTATTTTTTCTGTTAACATTTTTATTTAGAAATTATCTTCTGTGATAATGCTGCAAGGGATTTTCTTTCACTTTTCGATATTATTTAATTAAATTTAACCTACCTATAAAAAGTCAAAAAGTGTATTTTACTGTTTTGACAGCACACCATTAGTAATAAGTGTTTTTTTTTTGTTTTTCATTTATAGTTTTTCTTGGTATCACTCGATAGATCCTTATTATTTGTTAAATTTTATTCTTATTTCAGGAACTTAGTTTAGTTAATTTTTATTTTAATTTGTGTTATAGATCTTTAGTACTTTTGCCAATATTTTTTTGCGTTTAGGTATTTGTTATATAGCTTATTATACAAGTAAAATAATCACAAAGGATGGGTGACAAATAAAACATTAAGTATGCATTTTTGATAAATATGTTTATAAGTATTTGTTACAAATAAGCCAATTTACTAGTATTATGATCGCTTAAAGTATACGCTTATAAAAAATTGCGACTACATATTGTGTTACAATAATCACGAATGTTGGGTGACTACTAAAACATTAAATCCGATATTTAAGTATGGGTTTGGGTTATAGGTCTTTGACACTTTTTCCAATATATGTTTGTGTATTTGATTGAATTATGAATATTGGGTTACAATTATCACGAACGTTGGATTACAAATAAAATATTAAATCTGATATTTAAGTGTGCATTTTTGTTAAACATTTGCAGTTTAGATAATTTTTATTTTAATTATTTGAATTTGTGTTATAGGTCTTTAGCATTTTTGCCAATATTCATTGTGTATAGGTATTTGCTATACATAAAAGCCAATTTAATACTATTCTCAATACTTAAGCATACGTTTATAGATAATTACATATACTGAGTTACAATAATCACGAATGTTGGGTTACAAATAAAATATTAAATCCCAATTTAAGTAGGCATTTTTGTTAAATATTTGTAGTTTAGGTAATTTTTATCCTAAATATTTGAATTTGGGTTTTTGGTACTTTTTCCAATATTTTTTTTGTATAAGAATTTGTTATATATAGAAGCCAATTTATTACTACTATTGATACTTAAAGTATACGTTTAGAGATAATTACGTATAATGGGGTAAAATAATGGCGAATGTTGGGTTACAAATAAAACATGAAATCCGATGTTTAAGTATGCGTTTTTGTTAAATATTTAATTTAATTATTTGAATTTGGGTTATGAGACTTTAGAACTTTTGCCAATATTTTATTTGTTTGTAAGTGTTTGGTATATAAAAGCCAATTTATTAGTATTATGAATGTTTAAAGTATACGTTTATAGATATTTACGAATATTGGGTTACAATAATCACGAATGTCAGGTTACAAATAAAACATTAAATCCGATATTTAAGTGTTAATTTTTGTTAAATATTTGTAGTTTAGGTAATTTTTATTTTAATTATTTGATTTTGGGTTATAGGTTTTCGTACTTTCCAATTTTTTTTTTGTGTATTAGGATTTGTTATATCTATATAAAAGTCAATATATTTCTAGTATCAATACGTTTATAGATAATTACGTATACTGGGTTACAATAATCAATGGGTACAAATAAAACATTAAATCCCATGTAAGTAAGCATTTTTGTTAAATATTTGTAGCTTAGGCACTTTTTATTTTAATTATTTAAATTTAGCCACTTTTGCCAATAATTTTTTTGTTATTTTATGTAAAACACAATTTATTGCTATTATCAATACTTATGGTATAATTACGAATAGTGAATTACAATAATCATGTATGTTGGTTTACATTTTTCCTAAATATAAATAAAACATTAAATCTCATGCAAGTATACATTTTTGTTAAATATATGTAGTTTAGGCAATTTTTATTTTAATTATTTGAAGTTGGGTTATGCGTCTCTAGCACTTTTGCCAATATTTTTTTTGTTATTATATATAAAAGATAATTTATTGCTATTATCAATACTTAAGAGTATAATTACGAATATTGGATCACAATAATCACGAATGTTGGTAAACATTTTTCTTAGATATTGGTCTATTCTTCCGCATAGTATTTTGGCTTTTGTTTAAAAGTTATTAAATTATTTTGCCATAATACACAATATACTAACTTATATTAACAATGTAGAACCCCCACTTTCTGGGTCGTATCAATTCTAACAATGAAAAAGCGTTACGTATTTCTAAACAGAAAAATTGTTTTTAAAAAGCATTTAAAATTTACATGATATGATATAAGGATGCTATAAAATGAAAAATAATTAATATTAACCAATGAAATATCACTCTACCAATAACTATAGTTAAGTTAGTAAAAATCTAAAAAATTATATTTTATCACCCGACAAGCATGCATTACCAAATATTACTATAGGCGATATAGTCTTCTACTGAAGACGAAGTTTCCTCTCTCTCATTTAATATTCATACTTATTACTATGATTTAAGTATTACCATCCATTCCCAGATAAATTGCATTAATTATGAAGTATTATAGAATATATCTAAAGATTTGCATGTGATCTATAGAATGGTAAATAATTTGATACAAATTTTCAGTTAATATAATTTGCAATGTTCAATTTGGGTGTGACAAACATGATTTGGCCTGATATAAAATACCAGTTAATCTAAAAACATTATACAAATACGTATAATATTCCAAACTCGGCAAGTGATGATATTTAAGCAACTTTAAGTACTCTTGTTGGAGTACCTTGAAGCCTAATCCCGATTTTAGTTATTAATGTACTTATTATATTTTTTTATTTCAATTTACTTCATCTTTCATCGTTGCAAAGCAATAGATGCAAAAATGTTGTGTAAACAAGTAGTTATTTTTCGTTGATTTTTGCGGTTCCTTTTCAATAAACATCACATCACCAGCTGTCAATGGGAACTCAAAAAGCAAACGCAGGGACGTAATTTGCCTCTCATTTTCGAGTTAGAAATCAGAATCAAATCAATGCTTTATTGTTTCTTATTGCAGTACATGCTCTAAATTGTTGAAGCGGATTATTTTTTTTTGTACTAAGCCATTATTTTTCACCACTTGATTCTTATGAATCATACATTATTGCTTATAAATTATTGTTTCTTAGTACTGAATCTACTAGAATTGTATAGATATTTATATTACTAAATGTTTCCCAGGTTAGTGAGTAATGTGCCTGGAACGTATTAGGGATGACTAATATACAAGGTGAATTACAAACATAACTACTTCCCCAAACCAAACTACGATATACTCTCTTCACTTACTGCATTAAAATCTTTTACCACTGGCCATAAAACTGTCTTTAAGGAATTGGCTAGCGAATTGAATACACGGTGACGTCGCTGAAAATAAGCAAGGAAATCACGATTGTTAATACAACAAAATACAAATAAAAACAATACGTGTTAAAACATAAAAAAATATTAACGGTATATAAAATTAAATACAATTATTCAACAAATAAGGATACGGTATGGTTAAATAATGTGACCTAGACTATTAGGATTTTCGGGCACATGGGCATTAGCCCTATTCATATTGGGATTTGGACATGACTTAGGTTAATTATAAAAAAAACATACTAACCCAAATTAACTCAATGCAACAAAACACAAGCAAGTCGCCAATCAGAACAAAACCGATCCTTGAAAAAATACGTGTTAGCGCGAATTCATTATATACCTATTCTGTGAGCATATATTTCGTTTATCTATAAAATTAATATAGTATAGTGCAATATATTGTTACAAACATTCAGCGCTAGTTATTCATTAAATCAATTAACTCAATACATGTCTCAACCTCAGCGTGTCTAAATTCAAATTAGCATATACATAGATTATGAAATTCAATCAAGCCCTCGATTAAGTATGTGTCATGTACTTATTCCTAACCAATTAACCATAATATTAATGGGTTCTATGCACAACACCTAAATTAATAATATGAAAATGGAGTCAATTGTCTAACACTTGGACTTTAAAAACTAAAACTGGTTTGAAAAAAGGGTCTGGAATCCTAGAACAACAACATTATTCCATATTTAGACTACAAAATTAAATTTTGCAGTAAGCGATTTTGAAATACAAAAGGTATACCCATCAACCAGTAGTTAAACCATCGTTTCAGGGCCACTTGTACAAGTGTCGTTTAAACCTCAAACTTTAAGCTCGATCTTTAGAAAATGAAAATGCGAAGTTAACAACTTGTGTTTAACTTCAACTGTTACCGGCAGTTACGGTATAGTTTAAACTATACAGTCCTGAGTTTTTAACCCAAATATAAGCTGTTTTTCCTGGTTTGTTTAAAAACTGAATAATACTAAAAACATTGAATATATTTCTGGAGATATTCTTAGCGACGATGAAGATGTAGTTAATATTATTGCTGCCTCATAAAGAGCGAAAGTAATAAGAAACAGAACGGCCCATATGGATTACTGGGTAGAGAGATTCTTTAAATAGGTTTATAATTTCCAAGCAGTTTGTTCAGTTGATTTTAGATCTTATACATGGAGAATTGGTCGATCCTATTAATCAATAAGTTTGTTGTATAGTCAAAATATACTGATTTACTATTCATATAAATAAATAATGAAGTATTATTCATTATCACTGCATGCGTAAAATGGTAGTTGGGTAGTTTGTGGGAGTTAGTGAATCGGTAGCCTGTTAAATTCTAAATAAGGTGTCGCAAGCTATAGCTCGACTAGCTCCTTAGTTTTAGTCTATGTTTACGGATACATGTAAAACATTACTTTTTATATTACTTCTTGGCTTAAACTTGTAGTAAAATCAAAGTTTAAACTTAAGATTTAATGAAAGTTGTAAAAGTTGCTCTTAGTACCGACTAATATCTCTGGAATAATATGGAAGAATATATTCTTTTACAATCTACTGTAGTGTGTAAAAACATCGTTAAATTTTCGCCTAATTTTCGAATTAAAACTGGTTCCTCGTAATGAATGAACGCAAAGCGAAAATTACCTTTTCTATGGGTACCGTCATGGAAATTTTAATGTAGCGACTGGGGGTTTAATGAGTTTTTCTAGATAGCACAATTCCTCGTATAGATGCAATGATCGTAGATTGGCAAATAAATATTAAAGCTAATTATTTTAAAGAAATATTTTCTGTGTCGCATCTGTTCTAATGATGAAACGAACTGATTAATCAGCAGACATAATTGAATTGACGCTATTGGGCGAACTAAAATCTCCACTGGTTGGAAGCCCCTACTCACCGTCCCTAAAAGGTTAATGAATCGGCCGGAATTATGAACATTACTATTATTCGTCCATTTAGACAACTGTATCTTAAATTTTCACAAGAGACTGTTTATTGTTCTTATCATTGGTATTCAAGCAGATGAGGTAAATAATGATTCGATTTTTCAACAGAATCTAGTACCACCCCATAATGAGATAATTTCCTCATTACGAATGTTCTGGGCGCTGGATTGCTCGATGTAGATTGACACAATTGTCTCCAGATTTTGCTCACCGTACTCTACTCGATTTTTTCGATGAGGTTACTTAAAATAACGAGTGTTTAGAACTAAACCAGATAGCGTAGAAGAATGCCAGAAATTGGAAAATCTGGAACGCTAATTCACATTGTAGTCCTATATAGATTCTATAATTTCCGAGGAAATTGTCAAGCGGTTTGGTTAATGGGGATTATTAAAACCTGAAAAGAGATGGAAGAGATGGCAATTTGGAAAAATCTCGGCTGATTTCAAAATTCTAGAGATGCAGATTTTTTTTACCTTTCGATCATCAGTTTGAAACCAACTAAATTCTACTTTCACCAATTTTATGACAAGTCAAAATAATGAAGAATTTATAAAATGTATAAAAAATCAGCCGAATTGCTTTCAACCAACTCTTGTAGTAAGAATGACATACGCACGTACAAACAGACGAAGCTCACATACAATATAAGCACAAATCTTCTCCTATATTAGCAAATATATTTTTATTTTTACAAGGTAGAAGAAAGGTGTAAATACCAAAATTTTAGAGTTTCGTCTTAATTTTAAGAATCCACAGTAAGAAAAAAGAATTGAATATCAAAAATGTAAAATTTATTTTTAATGAGATGCCCTATATTTGGTTCCATATTGTTAAACAGCACATTTGCTGTTTTCAAAAGTATATTGTTGTGTATATGAATGCTTTAATTCTTTTCAGGATATTGGGTTCTACAATGGTTATATATGTACAAGGGTATTAAGTAGATGTTTACAAATACAAATCCATTATTACCCGCGGTTCATATAAACTTTTATGTCATACTAGTTCGTTATTGCATTCACAATATGTAAATATTTAAAAAATACGAATATAATTCCATTATTTGAGTTTAAAAACATTTTTATTTTATCATAGTAAATCATGATAGTAAATATTATCGTTGTTAAGGAAATGATGTTACTTACTTACAAAGGTTAAAAAGCCAAAAATGCAGGAAAGTTTTGAAATTCCCGAAGAAATTGCAAAAAAAGCAGAGAAAGCAACACAAAACTTGTTACCGAAGAAATCGAGAGACGCTTACGACAAAGAATATGAGAAATTATGGTCCAAAAATTCAATGGTAAAGAATACTTTAATGGTAAATAAGAATATTAACATAGCTAATTACCATACATTAAATGAATATTTAAAGCAACAGTCAAAAGGGTACCAGCCCAAAAAGTCTAAAGTTCGGTCTAGAGAAGATGTTTTAAAATTTATTCGTGAATATTTGTTGTATTTGGTGGGATGTCGACGTAAAAAACTGGTGCATATGCCAGTTACTCACGTAGAAGATAGAAAATCAGTTTTTGCGGTAAACGTACCAAATAAGAACCGATAAAAAGCGGCATTGTTGACGAAGACGAAATGAACAGTTTGAAGCAGATAAGAGACTATATATCTTTACAGAAACAATACTTTTTCTGACCTAAAGACAAGGCCGCTCTTACAGCCAGTTGAAAAATACACATATGGAAAAATCCCGTGTATCATAGCAAAATATTTGGGTTTGAGTGATCCTGACAAGTATATAGGTCACTGTCTGCGTCGAACATCGGCAACTCTTTTGGCGGAGGCAGGAGCCAGTATGACCACATTGAATCGCCACGGTGGATGGAATAGTACGTCGGTTGTTAAAGGATATTTAGAGGACAGTATATCTTCACAAAATGAGGTTTCGAGGATGCTGGCAGGCAAACCTTCTGGATCTGACTTTTCCTTACAGAAACGTGAATCAATGTTTGCTGCAGGCAATCCAACTATCACCGGATCTTTCCAGAATTGCCAGTTTAATCTGAATTTTACCAAATAATGTTAAGTAGTTATTACATATTACTTTAATTTCGTATTTTGTAATGTTTATAATAAATATTACTTACTACAAAAACTGCTTTTTTGTGTTTTTATGCCCGCACAGGCGATAAAGTGTCCGCACGGGCATAAAGTACATTATTATGTAATTGGTATCCAAGCAATAAAAACACAATATTGAACTAGTATGACATAAATTATGTAAAAAAGCACGTACACGTACTGGCCCTAAATTTGTTAACCAGCAACTTTTAATGATTGTGTCAATGCCAAGTAAACTGTTTAGGTCATTAAAAAACATATCAAAATATGATATTTTTGAGATATTCTATAAAAGTTTCCGATGCGAGCACTTCCATCGCCAAACATTTATAATGAACGTGGTTTTCGAAAAAGAATGTCTATGAAAACAGAAAATCGGGCAGGAGTCATTGATCAAGACAATGTTAAATGTTATTTTATTATTTTTATATTAAAAAATATTTTTATATAAAAATATGTATATATTATTTTAATTTACTTATTTACAACTCTTCAATATGTCCACCGTTCATATCAATACAGTGGCTATAATCACTCTGAATATTATTTTGCTGTTAATAACAAAATGAGTCATTGTCATTTGTATCATGAATGCCATCTATTATTCTCCTTCGTAATTTCTTAAGTCTTTTGGTTGGTTTTTTATTTATTTAGAATTTCTTTTGTAACCGAGCGGCTATATTTGGCGGCCAAACCACGTGTCATATTTTCTTTTAAGGTAATTTTATTGTGTGATGGGGCACAAATCCCGATGCCATATTATTTCATTATATTGACGGAGTGGTAAGTGGTAAATTTTCAAGAAAATTTGCTAATCATTAGCCAGTAGATTTAAATATTTTTCGTCATTCCGGGATCAATTATCTAAGATGCCGCACCACGCGTGTAACAATTTAAATGTGATTTGCATGCCTATTTTCTTGAACTACACCAGAAGTTTGTTGCATCATCGTTATGGACCAAGTATTGAATGGTTAAGTTAACTCTTCTGCTTTACAAAAACGTTGATATCTCTAATTTTCCAATACTTCTAAGTTTTTTGAAGAACAAGACAAAAAATCAACCGCCAAAAAATCAAACTCTTGAACGCAATGCACAAGTTCTTGATAGAAGCACCTGAAAGCTCTAGAAAATAGGTTTAATTATGCGGATTGCGGGACAGAATATCTATAGACTCTGGCGGGACCTTGCAGATATGGTGAACTTACTAATTTGAGTGTGGAACAACAAAGACCAAGAAATCTCGTAGTTTTACAATAATACATGAAGTATTTCCAGTCAATCCTGTAGAATTATGTAAAAATATACATATCTTAACGACCAAAATATACCACCCATAAGAGATATTTTCTATTTTAAAACAATAATTGCAAGTGTACGACACAATACGTTGAAATAAACACTTTGTCAATAATACAATAAAAAATTGCTTCGCACTTATGCCTACGACATCCTTAGTTTTACACCAGTCACAGTATGAGAAGATTATCCGCTACGTGATTGGCAAATGCAGGGGTGAACATCAGAACATGGAGGATGGAGATCCGCAATGGTCGCAGAAGGATATTATATAGAAGAATCCCCATCAATTAACATTAAAATTGAGATTGCAAAAAAAATCCAGGGTGCTGCAAGTGTTTCAAAACGAGCTGATGTAATAAGAGCCTCATAGTTCAAGCACTGGAAGCATACAAGGTTTTACAATTTCTGAATCCTCAAATCGCATTTTATTCTCATTTAAAATTAATATTAATTTAAGTAAATAAATTGTACAAATTCATAAATGAAACTTTAATGTTTAAGAAAAAATCGTGACTTATGTCAGAATACCCTAGTGTGTTATGACTTATAAATCACGCGTGTGTTATTCTTCTCTTTATGTGTAAGTATGCATGCGAATAATGATTGCATAAGTAGTGACTGTTGAATAAATCTTAATTTCGCTTTGTAGTTAAGTATTTTGTGTGTTTAATGGTTCTAGATAAAGTGTATTATTTTACTCACGTACAATGAACCATAATACACTCTGATGATAATAATACTCGCCGCAAGCGGCTCGTATAATAATTATCCTCTTTTATTATGGCCTACATTATACGCTCGTTAAATAACATACTATTGGTTATCAAGCTCTGTTCATATCGTGCTTTTATCAAAAATCTTTATCCTATTCACCTATTTGATGTATATTAATTTTGTTAAATAAATGGCAATGTATTTTAACTTTGCAACAAGGAAAATAATGGTATTTACTTTATTATCATTTGGTACTCGGCTTTTCAGAGTTAAACAAAGTCATGCTAACATTGAATTAACTTGTCGTATATGCAAATAGTATGAAATTTAACCCAATATAAACATGTATCGCAGCTGAAAGCAATTTATCATCAATTATTGAAGGTTTAATTTATTAAATCACATCAACGGTTTAAGCGGAGAGACAAACATAATATTTAAATTGATGCGGACCTAATTTCGAATGATAATAGACAATTTTAATAATGAAATGTTATCGTTGTCACAGGCAGATTATTTTCACAGAATGATAGGGTTTGGGTTATAGTACTACTGTAAATGAAACATCATGTTTTTGAGTTTCACTATAAATATTGCATTTAATCGCATACCATCTATTGCAGTACTACCACAGCTTATTCAATAACCAGCTACTCATCCTGCGGCGGCATCATTTGATTTGGGAAAGTCAAGTGAAAATTTTAGAAGAGGGCCATGAGTTAATATTTTACTAAACGTCTGGGCATCTGAATTATAATTTTGACAATTCGTTTAATTTAAAATACGATGTTTTATAGTCTAAAATCCGTTTGAAAACGATTTAAATGGCAAAATTGTATAAAAATCCGAAATTGCCGGTCTTTTTAGGGCAATAGCCGCAGCTTCGGGCGAATTTGTCGTGGATTTTGAAGGGAATATTCATTTTAAATTCAGTTCGTTTCGTGTCATTACATGGCCTGAAAAATCACGAGACCGTGAAACTGAACCGCTAAGGGCACTGTCAGGATGCGCAGTGCCCGACACTCCAACTTTCCGATTTCGATAGAGATTAATAGCTGGTTATTGAATAAGCTGTGGTACTACTATAATAAAAATATTGCTCTAGAGGAATAGACAGCTTCCACCCTAGTTTTCTAGTTATTAAACATTTTAATAGTATTGTATTAACTTAAACAATAACCCATTTTTATTCAAAAAATAGATCATTCCAAAGCATCCAATATATCATAAAGGCCTACGTATTTTAATCAATCTTTTATTAGTAGTTAATACGAAATGCATACCATTTTGATAAAATAATAAAAATAGCATACACCCATGTATCGAAATTGGGTTCTTTGTTTGCTTCAAAACAGCAGCATTTCTACCACGCAAAATTATAAATGGCATGAAATCTGCATGCACCAAAATTTGATATTATTAATGAATCTAAACTTGAAATATGGATGTTAAACCAAATGCCTAATATTATTTAAAGCAATGAAACAAAAAAATCAAAAGCGAGTTTCCCGAGAATTTTTGGAAGTGCTTATTATAACTACTATTGCTAAAAACACCAGTTAAAGCTATCCAGTTTTGCGTTTTTTTTGTAATACATAATTCAAAAATGAGAGATTTTTAAATTAGATAATATCTGGCAGTTCCGTTAAAACGTTATTATATTTCCGTTTAAATTAAAAATCAATTGTAATTAAGTAATCAGAATCTTCTTGGTGAAACTGATGAAAACATTGTAGTCACGTTTAGAATTCGTTCATCAAGTAACGATGAACTTCATGCTAATCACGGGTTAATTTTGCTAGGATTGGAAAATGGGAATATGAGGTAACTAAAATATGGTAGAAAATATGAGATAATTAAAATATGGTAGAAAATATGGAAGTTCTTATAAACTGAGTAGATGACAGTCACGAACTAAAAGAAGAACGACCAACTGCTATGATAATTATTTAAATTAATTAGTAATTTAGATCCAATATGATCTAATATGGCTGCTCCTCCTGCGTTAAATTTATCAGTAAACATTGTATTAATTAATTATTTATCTTTATATAGAAAATATACTTTAATTTATTTATTTATTTTAATTTTTTATAGATCTGCTTATTCTTTATTTTCATCATATCTTATTATTCTGGATTGTATTGATTTTATAAAATTTAAATTCAGTATTTATTATCGTTTTTATATTGGCATAGCATGCCATTAACGTTTGAAGTCTGATTTACTGGTTCATCTTTATTATCTGCTAATATTTTACAAAATGGGTTATTCGATTGATGAAAGGTTGAAAATGATCTAGCTTTATTTCAAAAATGATAATAATGCTACAAGAACACAAGAACGGTATAAAGAAAATGCTCAGAATGATCGGTGAGTATCATCTGTGCAAACTATAATTAATACGAGGAAGTTATTGCAAAAAACAGCATCTCTAGTAAAAAGGAAAGAACAAAGTTATTATATTGTTTTAGAAAATCTATTAGGGACTGTGCCAGAGATATAAAGCATGGACCACGAAACAAGAGAGTTAGTTATGGGACAGTTCAGTAAATTTTAAATCAATACGGATACCACGATTTTAAAAAAGCATTTAATTTATGCTTTATTTTCTTGTTTATGGTTGATAATAAGTTTTAATTAGGTAGTATGTTATTTCCAAATTTAGTAGACATAATTGAAAATTTATATATTAGAGCTCATTTTCTAAAATATTAGCAGAAAATAAAGATAAATCAGTAAAGCAGAATTTAAACATCAATGCTATGACATTTGAAAAATAAACCTATATTTCCAGCAGTGGCATGATTTTAATAGAGAGCTCTAGGACACCACCCTCCCTGCAAACGAGAGCAAACGAGACATAATTATAAGCAATGCATTTATTATTTTTTTATTTTCCTTCCACTCATTTCGATTTTAAATACACTACATACAAACATTATTGAAAACAACTATCAATACTAATACACCAGAATTCAAAACACGTATTGCATTAAAATGTGTTATGTTCCAACGGGCACCCTATACCGAACGAACGTTTACATTTCACCTATTTTTCCGATTTTTCCGAAGGTATATCGAACGTACATGGTCGCCAGGAATTTTTTAGAAGCGTCTAAGTACGAACTACGAGTATCAATTTAAAGCATAGCGCATGCGTGTTCACGAATGTCTGTTCACGATTTCATACGACGCGACACGATGCCGAATGTTTCAGAATTACCAATGTCTTTACGGTCCAGTAAATTGCTTTAAACTGGTCTAGTAGTGCAGTAGTCAGATCCTGTGCGTGTGATACGGCGGCAAGGGTTCGATTCCCGTCGATAGCAAGATATGTTTAATTTTATTTTTTAAGTTTTATTTCTTTCCTTTTTAAATTTGGGTTAGTTCAGGCTAATTTTATCTCCTGGTCATGAATGAAGTTAACAGTACTCCCTTAAATTCTCGCCCTCCCTATATCATACATCGCGAATACGTACGCACGATGCTTTAAAACGATACTCGAGGTCTGTATCTAAACGCTTGTGAATTTTTGGCCTTTCACGTTTGTTAGCTTGATCTGCGTTATTTACACTGGTTGATTTCATTTGTATGCTTAGGATTCACAAACTTACATTTTGTTGTTGAACTTATTGATTTTGATTATTAGTGCTAATTATTAATATGAAGGTCAGTGAGCTGGAAAAACTTGTGTTTAGTTCACTGACTTTAGATGACAACTTTAATTAAAACGTGCCTTCAAAAAATATATTTTTTTCTTAAGTCTTCTTGATAACGGTTTTTTAAATAAAATAGTTAATATTTAAAATATGCAGAATTGAATAGAAAATTTAAAATCATTAAAAAAAGTGGCATGTGCCTTGCTTTTTTGAAACACCATGCATATATTAAAACAAAAGCATGTGTATCTGGATCACCCTGTACAAGGATATCCAAATAAAAGTGAACAGGGGCCTTATAACTTTTTTTTAAAGATGGGAAACATGTTAAATATGAACGGTTGGGTTAGTTTGAATTATTTACTTAGAGTTATTCAGAAACAAAAGATGACCGTTTGTTTTTTTTTGATGGTTTAATTTTGCTGCTCCATTATTCTTCTGCCACCAAAATATTGAATATTTTACTAATCCACTAAACAAATTTTCTCATCTAATTTTGTTGCTCGACTATTCTTTTTGCTACCAAAATATTGAATATTTTACTGATCAATTAAATGCAAGCTTAAATTTACTAATTTTGAAATGGGAGTTTGTATCTTTATGAATTTATATAAGTAGTTTACAATAAACTATTAATTTGAGGAATTAATGAAATAATTATTATTTTAATAAATATTTATTTTCTAATTTTTTATTATTTTTTTTAATTTCTTTCAGGATTATTTTTTTTTTATTTAAATTTAGATATTCATATTGAATTAGAAGTATAATCTTAATTTTCTATTCATTTTCCAGTATTTTTCGGTTGGGTTTCTCTAGTATTTATAAGATACTTATTAGGGATCTGAAAACTAATTTTTTTTTTGGTAGGTAAAATTCTTCTTTAAATGCAATTCTTGTTATATAAGTAAATATAACAAGAATATCTCACAAGTAATAAAATATAATTATGTAAATCCAAGCTTTTAATATAAAAATAATGGAGATGAATAGACTAAAATGGTTTGGATTAATAAGATGTAGCCTAATGATAAGGATGGCTTAAAAATAAATAAATTAGGGAGAATATTCAGTTTAAGGTAACAAGATAAATTAAGATTTCAGGGAATAGTTTTAAAAAAATAATTTTGGAGATTAGACCTAGAGAATTTTCTTTTTCCTTGAACTTTAAAAATACTAAACCTTAATGATTTTATTAAACTATTTAAACATTTTAAAATTTATTTTAATGTTAACATATTATTATTCACATTCATTAATAAGGTTATTTTTTTCTAGATTGCCTATATATTTATGTTTCAAACTATAAACATTTACTTTTAATATTATTAAGTTTAGAGTCGGTAGTTCTGCCTTTGCATTTATTATTATTTATATATTTTTCTCATTTTAGTATAGAGAACATCGGCGTGGCTAATTTTGATACCGGCCCCTCCACAATTTAAACCAAGCATGGGATAACGCGAAAGTACATCCACCCCACGGTTCCGTTATGCGTCTTAATTAAACCAATAAGAATACTCAAAACTGACAGTTAATGGGTGATGCTAAATGCAATTTATGTAATTTGAAAAATGTAAAAACAAAGTCAGTAACATTTTCTGCATAAAATAAAAATATTATTCTGTGTGGATGAAGTGCGAAAGAGCTATAGGTTTGTCTTTACTAGTTCTAATTAAAATTAAGCCAATAATTATTCCTGAAAAGCTATATTTTTTTTTTAGATTTGTAAGAAATTTTTAAATATTTTATTTAAAAAAGAAAATGAGCGTCGAATAGGAAAGTTATAACTAAAATCTACATATTTCTTGTTCTAGTAGAAAATGCAGCGGTTTTTGTTTTATTGGAAATTGAAAATTAAGTACAGTTAGTTAGTTAAAGTATACATGTAATATAGTTTATATTACCTAAAAGTATTTAACAATTTGTCAGTTTTAATTTGTTTATTAAAAAATATTAGTTAAAATCTATGTTTCTAGACCGGAATGAATGAATGTGAAATTACTAATTAAAAATAATAATAATTCCTTCTCTAATCCATAGGACAGTACAGAAACTACGCAGAGAGGTGCAAAATATTACAAGAAATATACAAATTAGACGAACGGTCGACAGACTAGAAGAAACAGAATCTTTAAACAACAGAGAGTTATTTTTATTTATTAAAACGATAATATTGCAATTGTAAAACGTACAGTACAGAAACTACGCAGAAGAGGTTCAACAGATTCCAACAAGAAATATTACAAATAAATAAGTCAGACTTTGTCTTCCACCTAGTTCGCTCATTAATTGAACTGCAGTTCATAGGGACGTAGCTCTCTGGTTGTTCTACCGATAATCTAGTCTACAATAAAATTCTACTTCAGGAGCTGCAGTACTTAGACTAGAAGAAACAGTCGCTCTGGGATATCCTCATAAGTACCATGATGGGAGATCTGACAAAATTCTATGTCAAGTGATTTTAAAAGTTAAATAGTTACAGTGCAGTAAAGCTGTGAGTGAAATTAAGCCAAATCAGTTGCCAATAAAACGCTCAATTAAAATGCGTAAATGAGCAAACAACACCCCTCTTAAAAACCTTATTTTGAAATAGTGTTCAATATAAAGTATACATACCTCTACCGAAAATATACATGCATATTCTAGAAATCGGGGACAATGCAAATTCATTGAGCATATATGACCAATAGAAATTGTTCATTTTTACCAATGCGTTTTCTTTATCATAGATCGTGTATCGCTCCTAACTAAGCTACATAACACCTCCATACGCTAGCAAAGCGTGACAATATGCTTCACCACTTCTATACTCATCAGCTGTCATTGATTTTCTGCAAATCTTCCAAGAAGCTATACTCTTCAGATATCGACGTAACTTTATCTGTCATTGACTTGACATTAAATAACTTAGAATTTTTTCGCATTCACTTTAATGCTTCTACATGCAAGTGCCCTAATAGTTCTTTCTTCACCTCCATCCGTTATGGCAAACACTATTCAACTTCTTAAAAAAATCTTTTGGGTGGTTTCGTATAGCTTTTTACTATTATCTGAGATCTAAATCCATAAGAAAGAAATATATCAACACTCGCTTAGTCTAGATCAGCTACACGTGATGCGCATCCAATTAGCAAATATTTTTATCCTGTCAACACTCTTCTCAGGAATGAATGAATTTATATGGACGGCTTTCTGGAATAATATATACAGCCACGTGACAAATATACGATGTAATATCTCTATTCTAAATATAAGAACACGTGTTACTTTGCTATATCGAAAACGTGAGCATTTGAAATTATAATAATGCAATTTTAATGTTGAAGTTTCAGCAAGTAGTAAACAATATCTTGTAAATTATAAGACATGATGCCGATTAAATTGGGGAAGAAGCCTAGGTATAAAATGGCTTCAAGAAAGTTGAAATATGTTCATAAATATTTAAGGTCTTAAAAACTAGCTTTAAAACGAAACGTTTTCTGATGATGTCTCATCGCCATCCGAAAACTTTCAGTCTTCCGAAAGCAATAATTATTATGTTTCACACTCATCGATAAATTAACTAACAGCTCTTAAGATTTTATAGTAAGTATTTTGCTGCACAAGCAATGTTAGGGTTACATTTATTGTTAGGAAAATTTCACTTATCATTGCAATTTTGTAGCAGATCATTATTTACTAGGCAAAGTTTCAATTTCAATGGACACTGTTTGGTTAATATTAAAGTCAAGATGAAAGTCATGGTGAAAACATGATTTAAAGTTGGAAGATAACAATCTTGTTGACAAAGCCATCTTAATTCTAGAAAATTGTCTACACTTAAATAGAAAAAATGTACAACACTACAGAGTAAAGGGACTAATATTTACAAATCAAAACACAAATATCTAAATAGTCAAAAATAAATCAACACCCTCAATTTAAAAAATTAAAAACCAACAGTTACCGACATCAAAATGTCAAAAGGTATAACATATTATTATAGAGCTCTTGCATGCTGTAGCAAGCCTTATTTACTAAAGCTTGGTTTACTGTGCCTCTAAATCCGATTAGAACGCAAATACCTCTGTAATTCGAAGACAGGTGGTTGTACATCTTGACACCCTAATAAATCAGGCAGCGCTCAGTAAAAGTGGGTTTGGGAATAAGTAAGATTGGGAGGGCACAACGATCTGCGGTTTCAAGGGTACAATGCGAGCCCACCTCTTATGTATCAAACATAACAACAAAATAAACAACTCCACTACGAACAAACATTGCAAGGAAAGTAATTCCGCCGAAAGAAACAACCGCCTGCAGTGGTGTCGAAACTTCGCTCTGTTTTGTAGGATAAAACTGAATTATAAAGCTGCTCCAGACGGAATCTTCAAAGAGCGATGCCATACCGCAGCTGCGACTGAGCCAACTAGAAATAAACTAATCTCGTCGAAGATACACACAATCATTCGAGACCACTCGCAGCACGTAACAAGCGGACACCAATCTAGATTTCAAGATGTCCATGTGATCCTGGAATTTCAATTTTTCATCCAGAGTAATATCCACAAACTTAACCTGAGATATCTTTTTTACGGCTTGATTATTCAACGTAAGTATAGATCAAGAGGAAACTTAAAGGAGAGTAGTCACACCATCAGAATTAACGTAATCGATGTCCCGATATATTTCGTTTAGCATAGCTTGAGGTTCCCTTCTCTGCCAAAATATCGCAACGTTATCAGTAAAAAGCAAAAATTTACCCAGTATCTTTAAAATAATTTAGCCAGTTAAATGAGCTCCCATGAAAATGATAGTACTCCAGCTTCAGCAACAGCAATGTTCTACGATTGACACAGTCGAAAGCTTTCGATAATTCACAGAACACCGCTGCTACCGCTTGTCATGGTTAGGGCTTAAATCAACCATATCAAGAAGGGAAAAAATTGCATTGCATCACTGGGGTGGATTTATAATATTGGAAGCCAAACTGTGCCCCACCAGAACATTGATTCCTGAAACTTGTTCCAAAATTCTAACATTTGCCAGTCTTTGCGCTACCTTTGAAAGTGGGGACAATAAAGATATTGGACGGAAATTAGCTGGAAAAAACATCCGTTTTTATGAATTGGTACAAGTGCCGTTTTGAGGCAAAAACCCATGACACATGAGTCATTTATAATATTTACTAACTTCCAAAATTCTAACATTTGCTAGTCTTTGCGCTACCTTTGAAAGTGAGGACAATAAAGATATTGGACGGAAATCAGCTGGAAAAAACATCCGTTTTTATGAACTGGCACAAGTGCCCTTTTGAGGCAAGAACCCATGACAAATGACTCATTTATAATATTTATTAATGTCCGCAGTGCACATTCCAGCAGACTATATGTGGATATACCACAGTTGCCATGAATTTGTGTTTGTGTTTTCGAAAATATTCTTTTCACTTTATCAATATTCGTGCTGGAAAAAGCAAATGTACCAGGAATGAGAATATTATCAAGATAAAGCAGTCAACCACCATTTCTGGTTTGCCCAAACTATTCTCCCCCATTAAGTTGTTTCGTCTTTTTTATGGTATGCGTATGATCCAGTTCTTGAAAGGTTAAACAACTCCAGGTTAACAGTGGGAGTAGCAGTCAGCAAGCTCATCAGCAATAAATTCTATTTTTGCGCAATCTCGTACAATGTTTGAAGCAGCTCGGATAAAATGCATTTGTACACGGTGATCATTTATAATGTCCCCCCCTCTTAACTTTTTTTGTTTTTCGCATTAGACAAAATTGTTAAATACAAAAGTTGTGCAGAATAATGTAAGCTATTTGCAGAATACATTTATACATATACAAGGTGTTGCAGAAATGAGTGGCAAGTGAAAGTTATATTTTTTTTAAATGAAACGCCCTGTATATTGTTAACTTTTTGGAATCTCCTAAGAATTCTGAATATTTTTTCTATAACATGTCCTATACCTAAATGTCATAGTTTTCGACATATTCGCATTTTAAATAGTGGTCTCGTATTGTAGTTGCCTAATTCACGGCCACCTAAGAACTGGAAATAGAATATTTATTTTTGAATATAACTGCTTAGTTAAAATGCGAATATGTCGAAAACTATTACATTTAGGTATAGGACATGTTATAGAAAAAATATTCAGGATTTTTAGGAGATTCTAAAAAATTAGTAATATACAGGGCATTTCATTTTAAAAGATATAACTTTTACCTGTCATTCATTTCTGCAACACCTTGTATATATATCAATGTATTCTGCAAATAGCTTACATTATTCTGCACAACTTTTGTATTTAACATTTTTGTCTAATGCGAAAAACAAAAAAGTTAAGAGGGGGGGACATTATAAATGATCACCGTGTACATGTGATGCAATAAAAACTGGAAAATACTTTATTTGCACAGCACCTAAATCTATGTTTGGTTTCCATATTAGAATGTTCCTCATCTATATTAGTGACCTGCTGACTGCTGACCGAAACGAATAATCCTGCAGATGCAGATGACATTACTCTTGTCTCCCAATTTAGATCATAAAAACCTTTACCAGCGACTGAGACTTATCACCGCAAACAGGAGCAGATTACAGCAATTCATCAAGACCTGGAGAAAGTTCAAACTTGGGGCGACAGAAATTTGGCTCAGTTCAATGCAGCAAAGACCCAGGCAGCCACGTTTACCAAGAGAGCCAATGCGTGAAAACATCAGGGCCCTGACATCATTATGGCCGGATCGACCATTCCTTCATCCTCGTCAATCGGACTACTGGGTGTCTCGGTCAATAGCAATATGTTCTGGCGTGACCACGTTTCTAACATCGAGAAAATCAGCCTCCCAGAAGCTTGGCGCGCTATTTTGCAACAAAAAAATTTATACACCTCAGTCGTTGCTCTTGTTCTACGAAGCGCAAATAAGGCCGTGCTTAAAATATTGCTCATAGATCTGGGGTACCGCACCAAAGTACACCCTAAAGCTGCTGGATTACATTCAGAAGAGAGCTGTGCATCTCATCGGCGATCCGGAGTTGACCCGGAATTTGGATGGTCTGGAACACCGCAGACATGTGGCCGAGATGTCTCTGTTTTATAGATACTTTCATGGTAGATGTTCCCAGGAATTGACCCGCCTCATCCCGCCCCTGGCTACCAGTCAGTCACGACAGGCAGCAATAGCGCACCAGTTCGTCGTACAACTGGAAACACCTAGAACATCGCTTTAAAAGAACTCCTTTGTCTGGTGCACTGTGGAACTCAGTCCCCTAATTATAACCTTCAAGAACCGTCTCAATAAATATTTTGGCACACACACAGCTCATCGAGCGTCAGAGGATCTCCCTTTTGTGTGTGTCCTATTGCCATAGAAAAAAAACATATAATTACTTAAATATGTTTTTTAAAATAATATACAAAAATATGCTCTTTTGGTGTAAAACGATATTGTGATTTAATATACAATTCTGTTATAAATAATTTGAATCACCCCTTTCATTTATGTTGCACAATTATGAATATTTTCCAGATACGAATTTTGGCGCTTTTCTTACTACACAATATTATTCATATTTTGCCACAAACATTTTTAGAATAGTCCTGGCAAAACGAAGTTGTATTCCCTGTAATAAATCAGTGAAAAATAATGTTCAGTGCAAGCATTATTTGAGACAGGCGGCGGCATTGAGAAATTCGATTTGTGTTCAAGAAATAGGCGAGCCAACCGACTTAAACTCAAATAAAATGAAATGGATGAAGATTTATCACGAAAATATTGTCACTATATATATATATACTTTTTTAAATTTTTGATATTTTTTGATAACCGACCTCTAGCACTTACTTCTAGCTGTAGCTGTGTGAATGTGTGGTATAATAGTCGTTGTACATTGTATATACGACTATCTTAGTTGTGTCTAAATGTGTACTTGATACGAATTCTGCAATAAATGCACATAAACAGTTGTTTAGTTTCTAAACAATTATGGAAAGATGTGCATATTTTCTAAATAATTGTGCCTATTAATTATACACATTTGTTACAAAAAAAATCACGATGAGATGCGTTATAAAATAGAATGTTTTTAAACAATATGCACAAGAGCAAATATTAATTTTACACAATTGTTTAGAAATTAAAACAATTATTTAAACAGAATCTTATGTACATTTATTGAAGAATTTGTGTCAACATTCAGATGCAATTTGTTCGAAAATTTCGTAATATTTTTCAAAGTTTATGAATACATGCCTCTCAGTGCATGTTTCCTAGTCCATATTTATTTAATCTATCTTAATTATGGCGCTTCCTACATATATATATAT
>JAEQML010064728.1:0-21764 GCA_016904865.1 Pissodes strobi | reverse complement strand
ATATATACCATTCAGCCAACCTGTCCAAATCAGCCTGCAGAAGATTGTACGAGATACTTTACCATCATCTGTAAATGCCAAACCATCACTATTTTGAAAACATTCAAGAATATACTATTTGCAATGAGAACAAACAACAAAGGTGAACAATGCCCTCCATGGGGAACACCTGAGGTGACAATTATGGAATCAGACTGAAATGACCCCACTTTTACCTTCTGCTGGTGATCAGGCAAAAAACTTTTGGTCCATAGTATGGATTGTGTGCTAAATCCTATGTTGTGAAGCCTATTTAATAGTGCCTGGTGATCTACTTGATCGAAGGCTTTGGAAAAGTCTGTATAAATAGTGTCTATTTGTTTATAATTCTCGAAAGCTTTTAATATATTGGTTTGGTGAGATATCAGATTGGTGACCGTAGATCGACCAGTACAAAACCCATGCTGATTTTTGTTCAATAAGTTTCAGCAAATCCACTTTAATTGGTCGCTTATTAAACTATCAAGGAGTTTAGCAATTGAAGACTGAATGCACACACTTCTATAATTGGTAACTAAATTCTTCTCACCACTCTTAAAAATAGTAACAACAATACTATTCTTCCAATTATCTGGAAATACTGATGAAGTTAATGAACTGTTAAATGAATAGTGCAAAGGGACAACCAAAGTACCGATACAGTGCTTTAGCAGACTGTTGGGTATTCCATCAGGGCCAAGAGTAACTTTGTTTATTTATTTATTTATTCTTACAGTAGCTACAGCAGTGTGCCATTTACCGATACAATCTTATAACTAGTACTAAGATTAAGCATAAACAAAAGAATAGGGATAAAAAAAAAACTGCTGTTGCCCTGTCCTTGAAACTCTTGCAGTTTTTTTATCTATCATTATGGTGAAAGCTTTTAAATTTAGCAGGTCCAAGTCTAGGTCACTGGCAAACATATTAAAAATATTACACATCCAATACAACGTCCCTCTTTATATGTATTTGTTCTGGGTAAATCCAAATAAAACACCCTGTTTTCCCTAGTGCTACCCATATTAATGGCAAATTGCAATTTTGCAAGGAAATCCGGATACCACTTGTTTTTTTTTTAGAATTTTAAACATATAAATCAAATTTATTTTTTTCTTCTGTTCTCTAGGAAAAGCCTATCAAACTGGTTCAGTAACGTGCCGTGGCCATATCCCTGCGGAGCATAATACCCATATCTTTTAAGAAACATAATCTTTAGGAATTTTCTTTGAACCCTTTCGAGTGACTTACTCCAGACTTCATATTTAGGTGACCATATAATACTTGCATATTCCAACTTGGGCAGCACTAGGCTGTCAAACAACCTGAGCAAAACTTGTACATCAAAAAGTTTGGCCGTTCTGACGATGAATCCCATTGCCCTGTGTGCGTCATTTATTTTTCCCACAATATGTTCTGTGAAACGCATCCTTTCATCCAACACGCCAATATCTCTCTGCATTGTACTATTTTCGATACTAGCATTATTTATTTCATATCCAAACACGGCAGGCTTCTTTTTGAGTGTAAATGACATTTACGCACATTTACTCACATTAAAATTAAAACTGTTTGACGTACACCAATCAACAGCACTATCCAAATCTCTCTGGAGACACTCATAGTCATAATCACAAGCAACTTTTAAAAATATTTTAAGATCATCGGCGAACCATAACGCCTTCTCTATGCAGAGGCAAATATCACTTATTGCTGTAATAAAAAACAAAGGCCCTAAGTTTGACCCCTGTGGAACACTCCACCCACTGGTATATATTTTCGATTTGGCTCCCATGATTTCCACATACTGGTACTTACCACCCAAGTATGATTTAATTAAGTTTGTTTATAATTACACTGTGTTTAACCTTATCAAATGCCTTTTCATATCACTATAAATCACATCGACCTGTCCTTTATCATTTAGAGCATCATGGATATATTGGCAAAAATTTTATTAGATTAGAAACTGTTAACTTTTTTGGGAGGAAACCATGTTGACATTCAAAAATACTATACCTGACACCATCATATATTCTATCAAATAACATTATCTCAAATAACTCTGACACTGCACAGGGTATTGCAATTGGCCTATAATTTTTTACTTCTTGTCTTAGTCTATTCTCGAATACTGGAATTATTTTACTTATTTCCATGCCTCAGGGGTAAGTTTCAGTCACGTAACTCAAATTAAACAAAAATGCCAACGGCATTTTCAGGCACTCAATACAATCCTTCAGATTGTAGTTAGGGGGAGCCCATCTGGTCCTACAGCCCTGTTACCCTTCAACTTTCTTGCTGCCGTTCTAAGTTCTTGCCAATATCGTAGTTGAGAATGTGCCAAAATAATCTTTCACTCCCACGTTTTGATAATTAAGAGTTTGTGAATCTGAAAACACCAAACTGAAGTACTGTGGAAATCCATTAGCGATATTTTCTGGTCCTGTGTATTGCACATTATCATAACAGACATCCGATGAAATTCCTGCTTCCCTTCTTCGCGACTTTAGATAATTCCAAAAATACTTAGGATTCTGTAACAAACTATTACTGACTCTAATTATGTACTTATTGTATGCATATTTTACTTTTAATTAATGTTCTTGTTGTTTTAAATTTGTTGTACTAATATATCGAGTTATGCCCTTTGCATTTTCGAAAATATGTTTCTCTAGTTTTAATCAATTTTATTATTTCCCGATCATACCAGACTAAATATAAATTTTTTTTTTAGGTTGGTTATTTCTTGGGCATAATACTAGTTCTCTGAATTTAATGTCACCAGGCTTGTCATCAGAGTCGCTTTCCAGCTAAGAGTTTTGAGCACGCACCCGAGCCCCGGCGCGCGCAAATGCTCGACGCAGGTGTTCCAGCTGTTACCGCGTTTGACACACAGGTTACTTTCCCCTTGCCCCTGAAGATCCTACCGGATATTTTGTACTTGAAGCACAAAAACGTTTTAAAGGTTATGTAGTTTCGTTTGGTTTAGTAATTTTGTTATTATTATTATAAAGATTAAATAGATAACAAAGCTGCAATGTAATAACATATATTTAACTAATATTTAAGCCGATTGTTCTCTTCTATTTTACTAATTACCTATCAAGTTGTTTCTTAATCCACCTTCTCAGATTTGGAATAGCTAGATTAATTTTTAACATGCTCACAACAATTATTTCATTTAATTGAAACGATTGAAACCATGCGCAAAAACACAGAAAAGAAAAGGAAGTCAAAATAGATTAAATTATTAAATAGAGGCATATATAGAGAGCACATAAACAATAACAAAAACGCCTCAAGTCAATGCGGCGCGTGCCGCGTGTAGTTCAAGTTCCACCTCCACCGTTGTGCTAGAAGCGCTCGTGTTTCAAGCGCAGCGCTTAAAGCCCAAACATTTGTTCAGCTGGAAAGCGACTCAGGTTTCTACGCATCTGCGTTGAGGTCTCGATTTAACTCTACTAATGTATCATTGTTTGGGAGGTTATTAGTGCACGTTTGTGATTGCTTGTCCATTTTATCGTTAGAGCCAAGAACCCGGTGCTCTTCTATGTACTTTTGCAGAGTATTAGCTCGTCCCATTTGTGCTTTAAAAGCATTTTCTAAGTCTATCTTCTGATTACGAGTATCCTGTAATTCCCTATTTAAATTAGCTATAGTAGCCACTTTTTTATTTAGCTTCTCTACCATTTCCATATCTTGTTCCGAAATGTCTGCTTCAAACTCCTCAGTTCTGCGGCGTTGTTTAACGTATTGCTGTTTCATGATATCCATTTCCTTTCTTAATCCCTCATTTCCGTCCTCGAGCTTATTTATTTTGTCAACTTTTTCAACAAAAGTGATTTCAAAATGTTCTTTACTTATACTGATTCTTCCATTAATTGTGTGGTTTATTTGTTGCAAGCGTTCAAGTTCGTCCAAGGCTTCTTTTAACCATAAGTCTTCAGCAGTGCCCTCTTCCCTGCAGCTGTACATTCTATTGTTGCTAATTTTAAGATGTGTCCATCCAAACAACTCAGATGGAAAAGACCAAGACATGCGACGCAGCACCAATACCCATGCAATTTATTAGCACAGCACTTAAGTGGATATTTAAATTTGGTTGTCATATTTAATGCAAGGACATAAACTGAGGCTGAATTACAGATCAGAGAAAGATAAATAGTCCGGTCCTGTTCAGAATCTAAGTCAGAAACAGGTACAAGACAAGAATAACAACTTTGTTTATTGTTATTGTCAGAAAAAAAAAATTGTGTATAGTACATGGAGATTAAATTTAGTAAATACAGTAAATATAGCTCCGTAAACTTCAGGTTTTCACGCTTTTCTCATGAACCCGAACAATGGGCGAAATAAACTTTACACAACCAGATAGTTAATTTATTATCAATCCAACGACACTAGACACAATATTTCAATTTCAATTCAATTTAATTCAATTCAATTTATTTATATCAAGCTTTGTTACAATCTTGGATCATTTACAAAAGCATTATTAAATTCTAACAAAATTTGTTAAGAGGCACCTAGGCATAACGTGTATGCCTGTATGTGCCACAAGTAGTACTATTTATTTTTAAAAGTATATACAACTATTCTGAAATTACTCTGCTAGGACAAGCACATAGCCAATCAACCCAGATCCCGAGACCATTGAACACAAAATAAAAATAAATTAAGGGATCATTAAATTTGCAACAATACAAACTCTACAGTGATATGATTCATCTTATATTATCAAAAAGCTTATAATTTAAAAAAATAAATTCTTTGCAGTTATTACTAAATAAGATTGTTTTAGTTATATTTTTTATAGTGACGGGCAACAAGTTATAGAATTTTGAAGCAAAACTACATAAAGATCGGAGGTTTAAAGTCTTATGACTCTTTGGTATAGTTACATTTCTATTAGATTTGTTGCGTGTGTTATGTTGGTGATTAACATGCAGTTCTGCCTTCTCTTTTTTGTGCATATATATATGCATGCAAATAGAATAAAAAGTTGACGGATATTGAAAAGTTTTTTGTTATATAGTTGTTCCGTCGGGTGTAATTGATTTTTTCTGAATATAACCTTTAGCATGTAATTTTGAACAACTTGCAGTGGTTTTAAGGTTGTTTTATAGGTACCACCCCAAGCCGTAATTCCATAACGTAACAAGGACTAAACTAGAACTTGTATACATAAGTTTTCTTATCTTGGTTACCACATAATTGATATGATATGTCCATTTCAGGTGTTGATCGACTACTATTCCCAGATATTTAGTTTTCTCACAAGAGTGAATTGAATCACATTCATTAATCTCTGTTTTTATCCTAGTATGTTGGCATCGGTTCGAAAGATAGTTCTCGAAGACGCTCAACACAGCGCCTCTGACTCCATAATGTTCTAGAACATTAAGTAGTTGTTTATGAGGCACTGTGTCGAACGCCTTAACGAGATCCATAAATACTACAATTATTGTTTTTATACTGTCATTTAGATTTTTGGTGATCTCTGATGTAAGGTGTTGTATAGCATCAGCGGTACTAAATCCCTCGGTGAAGCCGTATTGGCTCGTGGAGAGAATTTTGTTACTTTTAAAGAAGCTAACAAGTCTGCATTTAAGTGCTTTTTCAAATATTTTTGCCAGGTCATTAATAAGGTTGATCGGTCGGAAGTTTTGGATTTTATTCACAGGACCTGACTTATAAATTGGGGTTACAACAGAAACTTTGAAGTGATGTGGTACAATACCAGTTTTGAAAATCAGGTTTATAATGTGCTTCATGGGCATGATTATTTGTGGGTGTATGACCTTTATTAGTTTGCTGGATAGTCCATGCATACCAGGGGCACTGTTTTGTTTTAAGGATGAAATATACTCAATAATTCCCGGTTCCGTTATAGGTTTTAAGTGCATAGAAGCGCTTGCGTTGTTGTTCAAGTTTAATTGATAAGGCCGAGGTGGAGTTTTTATTTGTTTTTCTAGGTCCACGCCAACACTAATGTAATAGTTGTTCCAATAGTCAACCATGTCTTTGTCATTGTCAAATTCCTCATTTTTATCATTTAAGATTTTTAAATTTTTTGTTGTTTTGGTTTTGCTACCTGTTACATTATTTACTATTTGGTATATTTTTTTATGTTATTATTGTTTTTTGCTATTTCTTTTTTATAGTAACCATACTTTACCCTTTTGATCAATTTATTTAAACTATTTCTATAGTTTTTATAATAGTGTTCTAAGTCGGGGTCATATTTTTGTATTAATTTCTTTTTTATTGTATCTCTTTGCTTTATAGAAGTAATAAATCCATTGGTTATCCAATCTTTACATTTTTTTGGCCGTTTTCTTGCTTTTAATTGTTTTTGAGTTATTAATATTGTTAAGTAGAATTGCCACGAATTTATCAGTAGGAACATATGGGTTCTTTGCTTGCAGGACCTCCGCCCAGTTGCATGATGTTAAGTTTTGTTTTAGTAGGTTATAGTCGATTGTTTCTTTAGTTGTTGTTTGATTAGTCTGTCTGTTCGTGATTTTGTTATTTTCTAAGTTATTTTTTATATTTAACATTATTGGGTAGTGATCGGATATGTAAGTATTCAAGACAAATTATTCAAGACTAAGATGTTGCGCTTTGCTATTTATAAGTAGTTGTTTGTATGTAAAAGTTGTTATTAACTTGAGGAGATTTGTAAAGTGCTGAGATTCCATATGTCTGATCATAAAGCTTGAAGGTGATTCTGCTGATCGTCACTTTTGATTTTTTTTAATTTGATATGGGCAAAATCAGGGTTTAAAGTAGATCTGATTAAAATGAAATCACCATAGTTATAATAGGTACTATAATCTGTAATGTTGAAAGGCTTGGGCGTTGACAGTTGAAAGCATTCAGTTAGTACAAAAATATCACAGTATGTTAGTTTACCTTGCTCAATCAGCAGCAACAATTTATCAAAATTTTCACTAGCACTCCTAATATTCAACTGAAGGATATTAAGAACTTTATTATTTTGATTTATACTATTGTGTAATGTCTCTAACTCCTTCTTCACGTTTGCTTCACATTCCGCAGCATCATGTTCTTCATTGCAAAGTACACACACTGTGGAGTTATTGAAACTGGTGTTCTTATGAAAAAACCTTGACAGGTGAAACACCTCTGTATGCTTAAGTCTTCGTATACTGGGTACCTCTGCCATTCTAGGTACACCTTCTTTTGGCCAATTGCTTTGTGGTATAGGCCTGATGAACATTCCATGTATATTGTAAGATTATTTTTATTTTTCATGTGCTTTACGTTTGTGACTGTTAGCTTATCATTTGCAACTATCCACTTGATTTGTTGTCTCAGATATTTTTCAATTTCTTTCGGATCTTGGTTTTGTTCACTATTCATGCACTCCAGTAATTTTCAATTTTGTTGGTCTTTTTGCTATTGTTTCGATTAAGCATTTGTCTGAAAGCTTGTTGATCGCAGCGATTTTTTGTTTTTCTCCTTCATCTTTGGTAGAACACTTGATTATAATATCACCATTTTGTGTACTTCTTATCCTCTTTATTCCTATATTTAATTCCGATGGATTCAGCTTTTCTTGTATTATTTTTTCCGTGTTTTCAGCTTCTCGCTTGTTTTTTGTTTTTATAATAATGGTTTGCTCTGTATTTGGCGGAGGCTTAGGTGCCAGGACATCTGCATAGACTTTACGATGGATGCCTACCCCCTGGCCTTTACGTGATGCACCAGTGATTTTGCTGTTTTGTTTATCTTTAATTTGGGCATTATCCGCCCTAATATCCTGGAGTGTTTTGATAATGTATGGCATTCTAGCTATCAATGCCCTACAATCATTGCAGATGTATAACAATAAACGTTTTCTTAGAGGCGTACATCTTTCTTCGGTAGTTGATAAATTAAGACACTCGTTATGTATATTTCTTAGACACGAGTCACAGGAGTAAGAGGCTTCATTTTCTTCAATTTTCTCTTTACACTCTATGCACTCCTCGACAGGTTCCCCCATTTGTCACTTTCCACTCTTCCACGCTTGCCAAACATAAAGAGCCCACGCGTGCGGTTGGTCCGTTCCCAACAAACGCATGCACCCGTATGGAATGTCGTGCCACAGAAGGGTACAGTAAGAGGATAACACTATTAGAAGTTCACCATTCACTATTACACAAGAACAGGTACTCAAAGACAATTAATAACCCGTCATTTTCCGATTTTCAGTACTTATAACAGAGCAAGTAAAAACACATGCCATTCGGACAAAGTCCCTTATATAAGTCCAAAAGTATTTTGGATTAACTTTAAATTCATTGTCAACCCTTAATAGATACTGTGAACAACACACACTTCTAACTCGCTTACACTCCGATCGCAACCAGGAAAACTCTGTATAATCCGCATGTGACCCAGACTGAATATACGATTTATGTGCCAACCTTTTTTGAAAAGTAAGAGATATTAATTCAGCTGAAAACCATCTAGGATGTGCTGATTTTGTATTTTTTAACAGGTACAAACAAAGCAATACCCAAACCCAAAATCTCATAAAAATTTTCCAGAGCCGCATTAATATTCTGATTAGGCAAACACTCCCCCCAATCTATCCCTGTCAAATAGTTGTTTAGACCAAAGTAGTTAGCATTACTAAAATCATAATAAAAATCCTCAATAAAGAGATATTTATGAAAATATCATGGCATAATTGAATAGGTGAATCAATGAAATTGGTTATAAGAGAGAGCAAAGTTATGAATTTTAAGAAAAGTGTGAAGACCGTAATTTATAGCTTTAGTTCTAGAACATGTTCATAAAGCAAATGACTTAAGTGTTGCATTTCAACTTCTTTGTAAAAATCCAGATATTAAGAATACTAAAAGCATGTAAATTGCAAAGTATATCCTTTGATTAATTCCACATAACGAATTTTTTCTTAGTTCGTTATAGTATATTATCTTACCTCTATTAACAACCATTGGCTGTTTCCTCTTGACGCCTCGAACATCTGGTGGTGGAAATTGTTTGGGTTTGAGGTCTCTTGGAGGAAATTCTTTTGGTTTACTCTAAAAATATTTAGCAATAATTAATCATCAATTAAAATTGAGATTGTCGTGCCTTGAAAAATAGCAGATTTATTTTTACAACAGGAAAACATTTTCTGGTTTTGGATGAAGAATGATCACCTTGTTCACCTTAAGATAGACGCATTTTGGGCTGATTAAAATAATAAATGAAGAAAACAAGATTGAAGGTGATAGCAGTCGGAAGATAAACAAATAATAATAAGTAACATAATTCATAATTAGACAGAATAGAGATGAGAACTGGCTGAAAAGTAGCAAATAAATACAATTTACAAAAACTAAGTTTCTTACCTTAGATATCAGATCTCTTGGTGGGAACTCCTTGGGTTTGATAGACAATTTGTTACTAGACACTTGAGGTGGTGCCCCTTTTTTAGGTAACACATCCCTTTTCTTAATCTCATCCCGAGAAGCATTGGAAATAGATGCTTTTTTTGGTAACATTGCTTGCTGAGAAATTTTACTAGGCATATTACTGTTAGAACCAGCTGGGATCGTCGGCCTATTGTTACTATTCAATGTAGGTTTGGACTGTCTAAAATCTCCATTTCTATGCTTATTATCTACATTTTTTGATGCATTCTTACTGGCACCAATACTGTTTAATTTACTAGGCTTGTTTTCCATAGTCACAGATTTTTTCCAGGTCTCACCACTCGGATTTTGTCCAGTGCTAGAAAATCTGACCTGCTTTGAGGCATCTTTGTCTCTATCTGTAGGAGTACCAGCCATTTGTTTCGTTAATTGCCTTTCCAATATCTTCGACTCACTAGTGCTTGGCGTAATTTTAGGAATTGACTTATTAGTGCTACTGCTATTTTTTTCCCTATCCTTTTCATGTCTACCTCTACTTTCCATCTCCCTGTGTCGACGTTCTTGCCTCTCTCTCAACTCCTTCTCTCTTTCAAATTCTTTCCTTTGTTTTTTTGTGAACAGCTTTTCTTCTTCTTCTGGTTTTTCTTCTATAAGAATTGGTTCATGTTGTTTCTGTGCAGCGATTTTTAAGAGCTCTGAAATAAAGATAAATTGAAGGTTCATTTGACTGACAAAATCACCTAAGATAAATAAATAATTAAGTCTCTCTCAACACCCATTTTTAAAAAAATAATGTTTGCTTTTTCCAGAAAGTTGTTACACAAGTTGCTTTGCAATCAAATAAAATCACATCCTAATTATACATTCTTTATAGTAAATACATTTTTACTAAAACTTGAAATTAATAAAATAAAAACTTGATATATTTATGTGTATTATCATTTTAAAAAGCCTAGACTAAATGAAAAGAAATAAATTCATTTGATTTTCAGACCTGTAAAGCTCAATGGTGGTGGAGCAGCAGGTCTTGGCTTTGGCTTTGGTTTAGGGGTGTCTTTCTCTTTGGACTCTTTAGATCCTTCCTTACTACTTTCCCGAGTGCTTTCCTTTCTTCCAGGACTATCATCGTCAGGATCTATAAGTCCATCATCTTTTTTTTCATCTCCCTCTTGCCCATCTTCATGCTTCTTCTTTCGCTTCCTTTTATGTGGTTGCATGGCTTCCTCTCTTTCCTTTTCTAGGGCCGCTTTAACCCTATCTTTTGTGCTATTCAAATTTGTGCTAACCTATTTGGTAAAGGAAAAAATATTAAATACCTAAATCCCAAGAAAAAAAATTGGAAAAAATCCATTACAAAAATTTTCCAAGGATATGTCCCCCTTTGAGATTAGCAGTTACCTTTTTCTTAAAGCTCGAACAATTTCTCCTAACTATGCATTAATTACTCTTCATAAAATAAACAATGCCAAAAGCAATAACTAGCAAAAGTCTACACAAGTGAAAATTAGAATACTTAAATGAAATCTTATTCAGAAAACAGAATATTTGGACAACTGTTACTTCAGATATACATATTAAAATATCCTTTTGAATCTATGTTGGTAGATTATTATTGATAGGTAGGATATAAGAACAAACCTTTTTCTTGAACATATTAAATTTGGGTTCTTCAGGCATTTGACTGTATTTTTCCATCATTTTCTCATATAATGCAGAGGCTTCTTGAGAAACATATCCATAATCGTCTTCGTCAGGTTGTTCCGGACCTGCACGGGTGACTGCAGTATGTGTGTTATCAACAGCTTCTTCTAATACCGATTGATTAGCAGATTTAGTTCTTTTTAACATAACATTCACACGGCGGGTTGCTTTCTTATCCTATAAGGAAATAATATTACAGGAAACTTGAAATTTTTCAATAAATGTAAATACGCACCTGTGCTCTGAGAGCAAGAAGTTCATCTCTTTTCTTACTTTCTATATCACGTTTTTTCTGCTCTTCTGCCTCCTTATTTGCCAAGAACTTTTTTATATTTTGTGACAGATCCTTCGTTTCCTTCTTAACTTTTTTAGGAGGTTCAAATTTAGTACTGTAGTACCTACCCTGTAAATTAATGTCAAAATAACAAATGAGTATAACATGTCAATGTAAATTTCAGAAATAACATAACAGAAAATAAGGAGAAGTAAAGCGCAGTGGAAGTGAGTGGAAACTTATGGAAGTGTGTGAACATTATTGAAACTGTATGAAAGCATTTTACTAAAAATGGAGTCCTTCCATAAAACCAAATATGTGAGTATTACCCAAAACAATGGGGCATTTTAAGTAAGATATTTATTTTTTTCCATTTAAATTTGTATTTTGGGTTTTAGCATTTAGAAGCTTCGTTTTGTACATGTTTTTAATGAGAAAAATATCTTAATTGAATGATATTATCTTGCAGATATGGTTGCTTTAACTTTAACTTTTACCATTAATTTATGCTCAGAACTGTATGAATAATGAACAAGTAGGCATTAATGGAAGCAAAAGGAAACACTTGTACACATATGGAATTGTAGGTGTACCTAGTGGAAATGTGGAAGTTAGCTGGAAATATGGGAATGATATGTGGAAGTCAGAGAACATTTCATAAAAAGTAAAAATGTGTAGTATAAAGTTTCGGGGGCAGTCTACCCTCGGGAAATAATATCAAGTCTTAAAAATTGAAAATCAAAACATGCTGAAGCCTTGAACCTTAAAAATAAATGGATGAATTGTTATGAGATATGGAGCATGTAAAGTTTCAAATGAAGATGGTACCCTACAAATCAGTTAGAAATAAAGTTCGGTATAACGTGTGAAGCTGATCATTTTCAACAAAAATCCAAAATAACTTCTAGAAAATTGAGGACAACTGGAAGTGATAAACATCAGCAAATCTTACCCCAGTGGTATTGTTCTTGTCATTTTTCTGAGCCTTGTGCAGCAGTTGACAAAAATCCATCGCTTTAGGGGAAATTTGTCTGAAAATAAACTGTTACAATATATTTAATTCAAGTTCGTAGATTAGCCAAAAGAAAATGTCGGACACACTACCCCGTTGGCATTAGCAGACTGAACAAAATACAAAATACGCAAAATCCAAAAACTTCACAATTTTGACGCAGCGCCCTCTGAAGGCGTTGGTTGACATTTTTGCCCAAATCGTTTTAGCAATGTTCCCGAACCCTAATCGGTTCGCGTAAAGATTATTGGTCAAATGCAAATCAGCTGACCCGTATTCGCTCAACTAGTGCCGTTCAGGTTGAAACGATAACACGACTGATTCTTACATTGGAATGAAGTCTGCTGCTAATGCAACTGGTTGTGTTTACATGGCTGATTCTGGCCACAAGGGAAGGCGAAAAGTTAATTCATGGAAAACTGAAGGAGGTATTTGATTTTGATTTATTGCACAGCAGGCTTTATTAACACTATTAAACACCAAGGAAGTATTTTAATTAACAATATAATTCGACATTAAGCTACTTCTACAGTGGTTATTTATTATTCTTGTGGTGTAATCGTTTGTTAGTAACCGAGGTATATATTTCCACTGCTTATACAGTAAAGACAATGATATTTCTTAAGTTTGTTTAGATTATAAAATATCAATAATCAGTGGATTCCTAATATTAGTATATTATAGAGCATTATTAGACACCATGTAAACGTGCTCCTTTGTTCATTTCTTGATAGAATATTAGAAATATCGCCCCCTCTAGAAGGGTGGTCCTCATCCCTTATAAGTTATAGCTTACAAAGGTCTAGATGCACCGAAAATCGAAAGGGATTTCGATTGCGAAGCTTCGCGCATGTGAATCACACGATCCCTATGAATCGTTAACTATTATTTCACTTCCCGTATGGCCCTCCACTTGCTTCGCTCGCTCCAGGGCGCAACCAAACAAAACTAGCCATAACTAACCCAAATTTTAAAAAGTAACGAATATAACCATAAAAAAAAACATCTGTCCTCACTGACGGGAATTGAACCCGGGCCGCCGCATCACAAACACAGCGTTAAACCACTGCACCGTCAGGCTCGCTGAGAGCAATCCACCGAAAATCAAAATCTTCTTGCCAAATGTGTGGCGAAACCTGAGCATGCGCGAAGCCTAGCAATTGAAATCCATGTCGGTGTACCTAGACAGTGGACGTTTCCCGTACCACATCAGAGGGCTTTAGAGTTGGGCGCACATTATATTGTTGACAAACATCATAGGGTCTAACTACGGAGGGCTATAGGGTAGGAGACCGAACGCTTATGGCCGGATTTGCGATTTCTGTCCATGTTTTTGGTTAGTTCGCTGGGTTGGCCGACAGAGGCGCAGTGATCGCACCCGCACTTAACTTTTCGTGTATTAGATAGACCAACGCGAGATTTTTTTGGATTATTTGTGTAAAAAACTATTTATTACTGTATTTTTGCGTTATTAATATAAACAATGAGTGACATAACTTGTTATACAAGTAGAGTTTGCTTCGTGCCGGGATGTAAAACGGGTTATTCTTCTGATAGGAAGCTCAGGAAAGAACGGGGAGAGAACACCCAAGTCTCTTTTCAAGCTCCTAACGTAAGTAAAATAGTTGTTGATAAACACTATTAACGATTAATGCATTCGTTAAAATATATACTTTCGATTTTATAAAAATTACATCAATGTTTAGAATGTTTGCAAACAACATAACCTAAAAACTCTTGGGAGTAAAATTATTGTATAGTAATAAGAACAAAAATTAATATGATTACATTAAAAATAGTTTAATTGTTCGCCTTTTTAACAAATATTTTGTTTAAACACTATAGTTTTCAGATCTATATCGCCAATATCTAAAATAAGGCCATTTTAACCAGTTATCACTTAGGTGGTGGGAAATCATACAAAAGCCCTAGATGTTCATTAATACGTTTTCTTTTTAGGATCCTGTAACATTTCAAAAGTGGCTAAGAACAATTCCTAGACAAGATAAAATATTTAGTGTAAAAGATGTTGTTTGTGCGTTGCACTTCCCAGAAAAGGATATTTTGCGTTTTTATAAAACAAAATTGGTTGATGGCACCATTAGTAGAATTCCGAGAGGAAAACCAATATTAAAGAATGAGTCAGTACCAGTGATATTTCCTAATCTCCCTTCTTATTTATCAAATCCTAAAAAAAGGCGAAAACCACCATGTGAGCGAACCGAGGACCGAACCAAGATACAAAACATAAAAAAAATAAAACATATACCATTACACGATCCACCTAAAAGTACTATTACTTCAGCTGGAGTTGAAATGCCAGGTTATAGCTTAGAGGAAAATTCCGATAAGCCACATGTCAATAACGAGATAGATGCAGCATTGGTTTTGTTTGAAAATTTGAAAAATAATTATAACACAATTTGCACTCCAAATAAGCAGTGGTCGGGTACATTTATTTGCGGAAGTACTTTTTGCTGAATGGGATGATATCTATATCAAAACCATACCATACCACAACACCAAACCATACCACAAAAAAAAATTGTGATACGCCAGGATATGTCTTTTAAGGTATTTGATTTTGATTTGGTTACTTCTCATGTTAGTAATAGCATATTTTTTATCGAATATTTAATCACATGCTACATAATTGGGACAATAACAAGTATTTACAACTAAGTATATATGAGCCCAGTCACATATATGTTGGAATTTCTCCTGTGATGTTTTGAAATAGACTTCTCGACATGTGTAAATAAAACAGTTGTAATTTGATTCCGAATATATTTGATTTTAAGTAAAAGTTAAATCTTGACACTTTGGGTCATAGTTAACTGCTGAATTGTTTGATACTAATAAAATACTTTCCACCACATTGTATAATATGCTGTTACTTATTTCATGAATGTTTTAAGGTGTTGTTTGGGAAAACTGAAATTAAGCTTGATGGTGGACACAAAATATTTTCAGGCTTTGAAGAGATAGAAAATATACTAAAAACCATTAACAAAATGAAAATATGTTCAGGAATTAAATTGATACGGTGGGTATATATAGGTATATTTTGAGGTATATCTGGGTAACATCTGTCATTTTTTTTTATATTTTTTTAGTGCCTGATTGTGTACTTCATCACTACATAGATACTACTAAGTACAATAAGTATGTCGGATGTAAGTAACTTACTCCTTAAATTGCGTTGTGTGTTGCTGCCGAGGTTGCTACTTAACAATATTTTGTTCTTAGTGGTGTGATGCTATACCTATGAATTTATGCATAGGAATTATTGTACAGTATTGATAGTTTGTGGTTTTCTTCTAATGCATTTCATTACACTTCCTAGTTTGTATACACCTGTTCTCTGAATAACTTACATATATAAATAACAATATATACATAACAATTATGAAAGACATTTTAAGACATATAAAATACATCTATTAATATTCTACTAAAGTAAAGAAAATAATTCTATAATATTTTACACCAAGTTTGATTTTTTTATTAATGTTACTCATCATCTGACTCATTTAGCTTCTGTCGCATACTGTCGATATACACTCTTTGATCTTGGGGAGCGGGCTTCGGTTGGGTTAACATACTCTTGACGTGGTTTAAAAACAAAATAAATTCGTCTTTATAATTATTTATTTTGGAATAAAATAAGTTATCTGTCTATCTATCATAGATAGGTTGAGACAAGTTACTTTAGAACTTAAAAAAAAAAACATTTATATTAATTTTGTCACTCATTATTATTATGGCATGTAAGCATTTTTTACACACACATTGATGATGAGAATCTTCTTTTGGAGTCTGTTGTTGGTTTATTTATTTATATATTTATCCCTGATCACTGTAATGAAATAAATTATATTTTTTAACATAACTGCTTTTTTTCTGAGTTTAAATTTAAATAATAAAAAATGTGTATTAAAGTTGTGTGTTTTATTTGCTTTCCAACAAAAATAGTCCTTTGTGTATCTACAACATCCTGATTTTTAAAATCCAAGCATCTTTGGGATCGTATTAACATAATGCATCCAAAAAGGTACTTATTCTACGGAACACTTTGTATTTACGATTATTTAAGACCGGGTGGTTAATTTCTTATTAACATTATCTATACTTTTTCTGTATTAATAAATTTTCTCAATGTATTCTCTTTTCATAAAAAAAAATCGATTCTAAGAAGTAAGTAAAGGAATATAAAAAGTTTCCTCTATGTTGCATATACTTTTCGGAAATACTGTATAATCTTTTTGGACCCATCATTTGCTATGCTATTTTTTCAAAAACATTCCTGCTGTGACATAAAACACAAACACTGCTAAAGAACTTCTTTTAAGCCTAAATCCTTGAAAACAATTAAAGATAAATTAAGTTTGAAAGCACATGTTGTTTTGTCAAGTTTATCATTAAATAAAGCAAAATCGGTCGATGAAATTTTAATGAATATTTAAAAAATAGCTTTTACTTCATGTAAAATCGTTATTTGTCTCTCAGAAAGCAATAAGTTAACTAATTTCAATAAAAAATAGTTATTGTCCCATAAGAATCCATGCATTTTTTAGCGCGGATGAAACACATGCGCCTCTGGCGGCAGTGTTTGAAAGCTGATTTATCGATGCAAAACTGTGACCGAAATAAATGTATTGCGATCGGTCTCCTACCCTATAGCCCTCCGTAGGTCTAACGAATTGTTGCCAACTGTGGTCGCGTAGCTTAGTGGTTGGATGCGGTATCTGCGATACGGCGGCCTGGGTTCGATTCCAAAGACATGCTTTTTTATTTTTAATATGTAGGAAAAAATTTTTTTCATCATTTTTGGCATGCCTTCGGTTAGTCTCTCTTGGTTGCGCTCTCGTAGCGAGCGAAGCGAGCGGGCGCCATGCGTGATGCGTAATAATAGGCATTATTTTCAACAATGTGATGCGCGCGCAACCCTGAAGCTCTCTGATGTTGTAGGGCGACTCGACTTCTTTAGAGCTTTTCTCAATAAAGGTGCTGTGGGTTGCGGTGAACCACATATGTGGATGTATATATTTTATTCCTAAGGATCATAACGAGTCCTACCGCCTGACAATGTTTACGTTTACATCTGTATATTATTCACTTCATGCAATGCCCTCCGCTGGCTTCGCTTCCTCCGGGGTGCAACCAACCAAATCTAATCCAAGGCCTGCCCAATATCAAGGAAGGAAACGTTTTACAAACATAATATTAAAGAAAGCTTGTCTTCACTGCAATCGAACCAGGGCCGCCGTATCAGAAAGACCACATCTAACCACTGAGCCTCGAGGGCTCACAGAAAGCAAACTCTTGGACCATAAAGACATCTATTGTATCAGAAATGTGTTTATATAAACATTCTGATGCCTGCGCATCCCAGAACTCGTCAGGCTGTAGGACTCGTTGCGATCCTTAAGAATAAAATATATGCTATGTAGATACTATAACCCTAGATCACGGTTTTGTGTATTTACCGTGCCTGGCACCCTGCCGCATATATTTTATTCTGAACTATCTACGCGAGTCCTTTCCCTTACGAGCCCTAGGCTTGCGTATACACATTTCTGACAAATAATATGTCTTTATGGTTCAGGGAATTGCTTTCAGTGGGCCTCGTGGCTTAGTGGTTCAATGGTGTGTTTCTGATACGGTGGCCCGGGTTCGATTCCAGTGGCAAGACATGTTTTTTTTAAGGTTATGTTTGTAAATCGATTTTTTTCTTGATTTTGGGCATGTTTTGGGTTAGTTTGTTTGGTTGCGCCCCGGAGCAAGCGAAGCCAGCGGAGGGCCATGTGTGAAGTGAAAAAAAAATACAAATTGCAAATGTAAACATTGTGATGTACGCGCAAGCCCAAGACTCATCCGGCGGAAGCACTCGTGTAGATGGTTAAGAATAAAATATATGATTTAGGCTCTAGGAATACTTTACAATGCTGACGCAATGCTCTCTGAAGGCGTTGGTTGACATTTTTAACCCCCTTGTTTTAGCAAAGTTACCGGACCCAGATTGGTTTGCTTCAAGATTATTGGTCAAATACAAATCATCTGACCTGTATTCGCTCAACTATGCTGTTCAAAGCCGTATTCGATTGAGACTAGAGATCAGTTCAAAATGAACCGAAACTGAATTGATATTTCAGTTCAGTGAGCCAAGGTCAAATGAAATTATGAAGACAATTAAGAAAAAAAGCCGATTGATAATTGACATGTAAATGCCATCTTTTACCTGATCTACTGAACCGATCTAAGTGATCCCGGTCCATTTTCGGTTCACTTACGGAGAGCTGGATCACTTTTTAGGTGGAATATTGGAAAACCTTTTGCAGAAAAAGTGAAGTTCCTATATAAGATCAACATTAAAGTCAAATACCACTTTTTCCAAAAGTACAGAGAGTTTTTTTCGGCATTTTTTCAATAATTGGTATTTGATTTTTGTTTTTGCCTTAATAGGAACTTAGGAACTTCCGATATTCCAAGTTTTTTTTAAACTTATGTTTTGTAATTTTTAAGTACTCTGTATAACTTATCTTTCATTTAGCAATCTCAAAGTTAGTTTTTTTCGAGAATAAAATTTTTTGAAAAACCAATAATAAAGAAGTTTCCCATATGTTGCATACTTTTTTTGGACACACTGTATATATGTTAATGCACATTGGCGTTATGAAACGAACTGTCTAAAAGTATTGGAAAAAAATTAAACACTAATGAGTGCATTTTATTTTATCAAATAAAACTAATCCTTTACAAAACAACAAAATTGAACAAATCATCTATTGGTTTAAAAACTTGGAACAAAACTTAAATACCTTTATAAAACTGAACAAAATAAATAATATATACTTGTATATTCATTGGTTCAAAAACTTTCAAAATAGGTGAAAATTTGAATACAAATGTTCAAAAATAATATCATATTGAGATGTTTAGGCGATAATCTATTTCTCCTTAGATCGAGGATTAATTCGAATATTATTTGCCATATTTCAGACATTCACACCCTTCCGCTCGCCTTTCATGATACACCATCGAAAGGGAACGGAAAAGAAATAATGAAGTCCGAGTATTAATTCGAATTAATTAATCCAAGTATTACTTTCATTGAATTCGAATGACTCGAGTATCACAATCATCCGAGTATTTACACCACTAGAATACGGCTCAAGTTGAAACGACCTTAGGCGATGTAAACATCGTCTAAGGATGGGAATGAAGTTTGCAGCTAATGCTACTGGTTATGTTTACATCACATCGCCGAACTTTATTGCACAGCAAGCTATATTAACACTATAAAACACCAAGGAAGTATTTGAATTTTAAAATTTGAATTAATAATGGAGTTAACACAATTTTATTTCCTGAATTGAAAAGTACTCTAAAAGGTTAAAATAAAAATACAAAAAAAGATATACAAAAGCAAATAATGACTTATTAAATTTAAAAATACCAATGGTCAGGGGGTTTCTAATATTAGTATAACGTGCATTATTACAGACCGAATAAACTTGCTTATTTGTTCATTTCTTGATAGAATATTAGAAATATCGCCCTCTCCAAGACAGGGGGAGCCTCATCCCTTAGAGCTTTTCAAATAAAGGCATTGCGATGAACCTCATATGTATCATATAGCATGTATTTGTCTTTTACAACCCCTACCTAATTTAATTAATACTAATCGAATTGGAAAAACATGAAATTTGAAAAAATAAACACATCAAAATCTGTTGAAAAAAATTATGACAATTTAGATAATCTAGCTAGAGTAACTTTTTCGGCGCTAAGATAGCATAATTTTACAACTCGGGGCCTGTTTTCCATGGAGGAAGGTCCCATAAATATGTAATTATCTCTCTTTATTGGTGTTGTATCCATCATAAAACCTAAAAGTGGTCATTTGATGGAGTTTACCTATACCTTTAGGAAGATATTTGTTGTTCCATTAGTCGGAAAGCTCGTTTTAAATTCTGCATTATATATACCAACCATTAATAATATAGGCACTTATCTATTTTGTTTGTAAGCGAATTTTAATTAGCTATTAATTTTCACATTTTAGCTACTAATAAAAGTATTACTGATAACTTGTAGATATGTTCTATACTGTGGAGGATTCATGTTTGTCAGACAAATTGTTACCTATTTCTCCACCTCAGTTGTAGACCGAAGCGGCTCTGGCCCCAAGTGCCAATTTAGTGGCCCTAATGAAGCTGAAAGCTCTTAACAACCGGGACAGACTTGTTCCTCGACACGTTGAATATTTTCCAGGTTTTTTTTTAGGCATTTCAGCTTTATTAGGGCACATGTATAATTTACACCTTGGAGCCAGAGCAGAAGCAGCGTTATTCAAAAAGTCTACAACTGATGTGGAGAAATAGGTAACAATTTGCCTGACAGAAGTATATCTTTTTACATATTTAATGTTTTCGAATTAGCCAGCAAAAATTTAACATATTTTTTAACCTTTTTGTTTTTGGTAAGTATCCGTATGAAAGAAAAGCTTTTTTTATCAGATTATAATGCATATACTAACTACACAGGCGTTCAAAAATTGCAAAAATGTGAAGTTTTTATTTCTGACTACGCAAATGATACTGGATTCTCGCGAAAAATACTATAATAAAATGAGTTTAAAAACGGAAAGGTATTTAAAATATAAAATTAAAAATATGTTTATAAGAGGATAAAAGTATATAAAAGAAGTTATAAAAATAAAAAAGAAGATTTTCATTATGCTAAACATTCTTGAATGAAAATTACCTATTCGAATTTGACGAAAACTTGAAAATTTTACATGTTGAAAATAAAAACCGAAAACTAGAATCTTTGGAATTTTATAGAAATAAATATAAGCCGGAACAGAAATAATGTTTTCTTTTGTAACGAGTTGAACCTAAATATGGGTCCCCATTGTTATTGATATTGAATAGAACTGGATTTTGCCGATGGAATAACTTTGTCTATACCTATTGTATATTGGGTAGATAGATACCTGCATTTTATTACTATAGGTACTATAATATCGTACTGGTCACTATATATTGCGTTAAATTTAGTAACTGACAAACAATAATTGCCATTGTTTAAGTAAATATAGTAAACTTTGACCAATTCCTGTTTCTTGAATGTGCCTCATATCTAACTTGATTTAACAAATTCAATATAATATTAACATCCGACATAAACTAAGACTTGTTAACATAAAATATTATATAGATAACTTTGATGTTTTTAACTGCGTCGTTCGCCTTCCATAGGTCCTTAATTGTGCAGGGGGTCTGTAGGGATGGGCATTTAAAGATCCTTTACAGGCGTAGCCGACTATATCAAAATCGGCCTCTCCTATTGGTCG
>JAEQML010064727.1:0-21769 GCA_016904865.1 Pissodes strobi | reverse complement strand
TTATTGTTATAAACTAAACGTGCTTATTTTATCATCTCTTCTTACCCTACCTCAGATACCCCCCGGCACGTTAAACAAGGCGTGTCCTCAAGAGTAGAACGTCCAGTGGGAAATTAAAGGAAGCATTGAGACCCCGTCATTGTACTAATCGCGATTTAAAAGAAAAATAAATTTCAAACGAACCTTATAATAACTATTATTTATGTATGAGCCTCAAAAAACAGTACCACGATTGAAATTCGATTGTACAAGAAGGTACTTTAATTAGGTATTGTATTTTCCTACTCTCTGTACCTCTGTAACCTTAAATTTTCGAGACTGCTGTTACCGGTTAAGTTCAAGTAGTAAGTTGAAACTGGGTGTTAGTGATTATTCTAGTAGCAATAAACATAAATGAAGTTGGAACCAAACTCATGTTACCCAGTTGTTAAAACTACTGTAAGACCTTTATTTCGTCGCCAGCTTTAATCGCCCTTACTAACCTTAATTTCTGTCTGGAATGAGTACCACCTATAAGAGGAATAAGGACTATGTGCTCGTATGTCACGTCATCGGTGGTTTTAGGCCATGAGTTGCTTTACAAATTGTGGCGAATGTATGGTTTTCCATGTATTTTACTGTACTATCAAAAATATAAAATAATCTGAGATAACATAATTATAATTATATTTTTTACAAAGCATCTCAAAAAATACATGATTGATGTTATTAATTTAGGTGCGAGATTAAGTGAAGTTCAAGTGTACTGTAATGTAATTTACTCGGCGAATTATTAACATAAAGATAAAAAGGCATATTTTTCATCCATTCCAAAATTGAAGTAATATGAGGTCCTGATTTAGAATTAAGTCAGTTATTAAAAATGCATTTTAATAAATTAGCATCAAATAAGTAAAATAAAGACCTTACCTGATCTATTGAATGTAGAAAATTAATACCAAGTTCATTGGTTGGTGAATAGTCACTCATTGATTTTTCCATTAAATGCATTATTATCGCTAGTTCTACAAACATATGTGTTTAATTTCCTCCAAATTTTCAATTGTGGTTTTAAGAATGCACTACCTTATCACATATACTGAAGTAGCTAAAGTATTATCGTTAAAAGGTGCCCCGACAATATTGCCCCCTTGTAATCCAAATAAGGTTAAATATAAACTTCAAAAAAAAAACAAGGACACAAATATCTCCTTGTCTTTCAAGCAGTCAGTTATATTACGACCATAAGTATGAAAAATTTTCCTTTCAGCAATGTGCGGATCAGTGAATAATTTATTGCAAACTCCCATTAGTGTTCCACGGTGAGGCAAAATAAATGGCCCATGGCCTCTCAAGTATTTATAAGCATCTTGCGGTTTTTTGGCACTGTATCGTCCCTCTTAAGGTTGTGACAATATCCAAATATAAATTTATTTTAAAAATTGGGAAGCTCACGATTTCGGTAAAATTAGGGCAATACCTCTATATAAATATAATTATTTAAAAAAAAATACAAAATATAACATCTACTAAGTACTGCACTAAGCAGTGTATATATTGGTTACTTTAGGATTAGTTTAAGCGCGTTTATTTTTAAGCAAAATATTCTTTGAATAATCAAGTTTAGTTTTAAAAGTACTATTTCTTAGTTTATCACCACTTTGGGAGTGGCTCCAATTTTTCCCAGAGAAGTTTTAATTTTTGATTTCCTCAGAGAATGACCCTCGTTATCAAAGCCGCCTAAATCAAATAATAAATTTGCTATTTTGTTAAATAAATTTTAATCAGTTAAATTGATGCAAGGTCAATATCTCGTTTCGATACAATGTGATTTTGTTAACTCAATCGAATATATTTCATTCAATTTTACAGTTTTGTATTTGATAACGAGTTGTAAATATTCTCTTCGCAAATATTCAATTTAGGGTGAAAAAATAACTCGCAATATTTGAATTTTTGTAAAATACTAACGCGAAATTAAAGAGAGCACCCTCTTGTTAAACTAATAGTTCGCATTATAATATAATAATTGAGATATGAAAGTGTAGCCCTTTTTGCTAAGTCCAACCGTTTAGATTTCGAAGCCAATCGTTCAAAATGTCGATTTTCATTAGTCAATATTTCTAAAAAAATTGAATTTAAATATGAAATGTTCATAGAATGTTTCGCTGTATTAGCAAATTGAACACTATATATTCAGTTTCAGATTCAGATAATTTATTATAATGCTCAATATGTCAAATAAACATTTACACAAGTCAGGCTATGGTATTTAAAAAAACAATTTGGCGTGCCATGCTTCTTTGGACCATCCTGGACAAGTGCCCTTGAAATATTGTTCAATGGAAAAAGGTTGAGATTGTTCCATCATAATATGAGCATAAGGTTTGTGGATTCACTTTTTCATAAAAAGCTGGAAAAAGAAATGCTAATCATATCGAAAATTAATTAAAAGTTTATTATATAAAATGTCCATTCCATGGGATGTTGCCCGTGAAGTGAACAGTGGCACAAAATCATGAAAACAGGTCAAATAAAAATTAATAAAAACACAAAAACACTTCCTGCAGAAAACAATTAAATTTCCAACTATACCCCAAGATTCGTGGGCCCAGTTCTTACACAAATAGTAGTGAGTACATTCTTCTTTACTCAGTCGATATTCACCACCACAAGCTACGTACGTAGAATAACCTTCCTCAGAATTTTTCTTCTCTTCTCCATTTGAAGAATCATATTCTTGTTCTACTTGACTCAAATATTCTTTAAGATCCTGTAAAAGTGGAGATTCGTCATGGAGAGAGATGTGACCGTCTGTAGCTGAGTCACTAGACCAACGTTTTTTTTTTCAGCCATCGTAAATTTTTCAGCCTTGACACCTTTCATCTTACTCTTATTTTCTCTTCCTTCTTCCGCTTGCTTTAGCTCATCTTTCTCAGGTGTATCTGTAATAATAGGTAATTTTCCTTCTTTTCGGCCACAAGTTCTACTTTTTTTTAAGCTACTATAGGATATGGTCTTAACATTTCCGAAGAGACTCCTCTCATCCTTCCTTCGTAATATTTCTCTTTACAATACCGCTTGTAGAAGGACGGGTTGAATCGGCCGAAGTAGATGGGTTAGTTTGGGTTTTGTAGCAGGTCGCCTTCCGATTGTGAGACGGTTAGTGTAATATCCTGATTTAGTATAAATGTGGGATCAGGTATGTCAGTTATACTTGAAGGGAGAAAATCATCGTCGGTGAAGATGTTGGAATTAATAAAAATAATTTCTCATAATATTGCCTTGCCTTAAACGGACCAGAAACGGTGTTGCACGTAAAACCCTTTTAAATGAGTTAGCAATATAAAATAAATTAGATATTACCTACCCTTAGGGATGCGGCCAGCGCAACATGTGCTCCGACTGCTCGTCGGCGTGGGAGTGGGTCAAAATATTTAGTTTTGACCAGGGTGCCACTAGTTTGAAATAACTAAATCCGCAGACTCAAACTAGAAGATCCTCGGTCTTGAGAATCCTTAAGGGCGATTGAAAATCAAATGACTATTATCTACACTTGTTTAATTGAGATATTTCAGAGCAAATAAAAGACGGTGGTACATTCATGCAGGTTTAAGTTTATTGGGCGCTCGTTAGGTTTGACGTTAACGTGTTGTCATATTTCTTTCAACAAACAGAATGATATAAATATAAAAAAAAATTAAAAGAGCCTAAAGTGAAAACAAATAATAATAAGTTAATATATGCTCACAATTATAGAACTAGATCAGTTGTGTATACATATAGTATACAAATAGATAAAAGAATGATCGAACAATTGTTAGGCACGTAGAACGGAAGTTAAGGCTAGTACTCATAACTGCGGATTGCGGAAAGTGTATTTTTTGCTCTGTCAAATTTCCGCCAAAAATAAATCCCTAAATTTCATCAATACTCATAACAGCGTATTTTGTTGACAGTTGACTAAGTTATATTTATGTTTGTATTTTGTTTTGCTCCTTGATGAAAATCGGTAATACAACTTGTGCTCCAGTGAAAACTATTGTTCTGATTGTTTTTGTCCCTTTTTTTTTAGCAGTCAAATAACCAATAAAATAACCGCTGGTAGTCTTCATTGTTTAATACTAAATTATATTCTCAGCCAGTTTCTGGATCGGTAATGACCAACTCATTTTCGCATCCTACTTCCATCATTGGATTAAATATTAGAAATCCAATTATAATCAAAACAAAAGAAACCTGAAGAAAGTAATAAACCTCCTACCTCCTATAAAAATACCACATTTCTATTTCTATTTCTCTGAGAGAGAAATGAGATTAAAAACAAAGATGAAGGGAATAAAATTCCGCAAAAAGTTGAAATTTTTTTAAGTTTTTTTTCTCACCGCAAAACTTTAAAAACTTCCGCGATATTTTCGCGCGATGTCAAATTCAAACATTTACGACCAATAGGAACAATTCCGCAAAATAAAAATCCGCGATATGCAGTTATGAGTACTAGCCTTAACAATATAAAATACCAAATGCTTACGAGAGATCAAAATCAATTTCAACAAACTAATAATAAACACAATATGCATAAGGTATATATGGTCTCATCATACTAGTAATGAAAAGTCATCGGGATAATATTTATTACCACTAAACCTCGTGCGCGTTTACTATGGTATACGTGTCACAGTTGTGTATAGATAAACCTTAACGATTCAGTTTTTGAAATACCGTTATGTAAAATTATTATAACTAGATAGTCAATAAGTCAAAACGACAATATTTACCATTTACCACAATATAAATCAAATTATAAGAATGAGGAATTAAAACATAAAACTATCAGCATTAATTGAACCACACTAGTAAATGATATCCCTACCAGAGGTATATTTAGTTAAAGTAGCACTGGTAAGTTATGCTTACACCTAAACAGTTCCAAAAATATCTATATCAATACCACGCAGAAAGAAATAAAACACGCAATCTAATATAACGCTGCAAAATACTAATAACACGCCAATAACATTATGTAGAAGATCAGAAGCGTTCTGTATACATAGAAGCACACCAAATCTGAAGGTGAAATAACTGACTTTATTTGACCTCTATCTGTTATATCTTTTCATACTAAATTGACATGTAACAACGGCGACTGCAATGCGGAGGTAACTTTAAAATTAGTATGTTGTTTTTTCTTGCAAAATCAACAACTTGCAGATTCACATGAGTTGCATGATCATCCATGATAATTAATATTTTCTCATCTGCGGTTGGTTGGACATGATTCATGAAATGTTTCAGGGATTCAAGAAATATTTCTTCGGTCGCCCAACCAGATGGACTTGCCATACTTGGCGCCAACAGGAGCTCCCCTGAGCATGTTATCTTTGAAATAAACTCGCGAGAATATGAATACAGGCCGAATTGTACTCCCTGCAGCACTAATGAAAAAAAGAATGGTTGGCAGAGTTCCTCCTTCTGCCGAAGCAATTTGTCCTACTTGTTTCATCCCACGCACAGCTACTATCGTTGGTGGCTTCGTGATTGTCATGAACCCTGTTTCGTCGAGATTCCGTATCTTGTTTGGTGCAAAATTGCGTTTCTGGTCCATTTTTTTTTAATTTGAAAAAAAAGTTGTGGTATTTGTTTTATTGAAACTGGAAGTTCTGCTCGGGTCGACGTAGTGGCAGTCTTTGAGGCGACTCATGAATCCATGAAGCCAATGAATACCTGCTTTATTATTTTCGTTTCATTCTGCTGGTGTGTCAACTTTCTTGACAACAGCAAATTGGTAAGTCAAATTTCTGGTCTGCGTTGTTGTTAAACCATGACACATTTTGATCGTTGGTCGAAGGTAAGAAACTAATTACTTCTCTTGGTCTTCCGTTAACGTTTTTCTATTTTCATTATACCTTATATATCTGAAAATGCCTTCTGGAGAGTTGTTATGTTTTTTTTTTACCAAATCGGCCAATAAAGATTTCGATATAACTGTGCTTTTGGCAATACATCTAGATTTTGATTTATTACAGCCTCCACTGCATCTTGAATTTCTTCATAAAACTTTCTAACTCTTTTGACCATCATAGACAACAACCTACAAAAAAAATTTAAATGAAAAGATAAGCTTCTATAAAAATGCCATAAAAATAGGCGAGTAGATGGATATGTTCATTTTCCATTTTAAAATTCAACTTCATAACATTTGAGGAAAATAGATAAAATCAATTTGGGGTACCGAGAGAAAACATATATTATTTTACATGGCAAACATTAAATAACATACAATAATTTTACATTTCCCTTGAATCGGACACATTGGAGCTCATGAATTGTACGTCCATTTCTTGGGCACCGAGGTGTTCGGTTCATGGGATATGTGTTTTTCCACATAACCTCAAAATATAATTTCAACATTTTATCAGTGATTTAATCTGTCTGATGAGGAATAATCGCCTAATATTTGTGTAAAAATCCGTAAATAATCGTCACCTGAAACTAGTTATTCCCTTCGCAAATCCACATAAATATTTACTTTACCGGCAACGTACCTTTTAACTTGAAGAGAGCCACAGAGTCAACCATTATCCACAAGATGTCGCTTGATGTTGTGGACACGGGACTTCGGTAGACGATGCTAAATTACTGTCGGGTGTAGTAGAAAACTGAGGCGTCCGGTTTATGGGCTGTCCAATTCAAATGAACTTTCCCCTATCTATCTTAGAACTACACCTCTCTAATATCCACACAACTTTAGTTTAAACTTTTTTCCTATTTATTATAGAAATTGAGGTATCTTGCTGCTTCGCACTAATGGGTCATCCCGTTTATATTATTAACTTTACATGTCTAAGGAAGATGTATATATGTTTTCAAATTATTGATGTTACAGGCTGTAAAACCGAAAGAAAGTAACTTCGAAGGAACCCGTTTGAATTTTCTTATCTTAGTTTGTATAACTTATTTTTCATAATAGGGTTTAATTTTCTTACTTTTATTCATTACGATTATCATTCTGAGTTCTGTATGAATATTCTAGTGTGTAAGCTTTCTGTTCGCAAATAAATAAATAAATTCGGCATGCATAAATAGACATGAATATCTCTATTAAGTCTACATACTACACATCTTTCTCACAACAACTTTTTAATTCGCTGCCTGAAATTTTTAAAAACATAGGCGCCTTTAAAAATTTCAAATGCATGCAGGGATTACGCCAAAAATGTTGAGCGATTATTCTGTGTACGAATTTAAGACGATTAGATATTTTTAACAAATATAATTTAAGACGATTAAACATTTCAAATAAATATCGTAGCTATTCCTTAGAAGTTTAAAGTTATATGGAATGAAGTACGTATAGTAGTTAATGATCTACGTCAGCACAGATAATGTAAAGTGCGTATTATGTTCATGTATCATAACAAAATTTGTGTGAGTACATAAGTATTGTAACAGGTTCGTAGCAGACTTGCCGTGTTCGATATGCCGTTGATTACTTTAAATTTTGCAGCCGTAATATACCTACTTTCGTTTTGCTTGGATTTGGCACATTTATGATCTTATGTATTTGAGCTGGTTTTCTTTGTTTGGGTCCCCTATATTCAACGTCTTGGAAGTACCCTCGTGGTTTATTTATTTTTTTATTTTTATGTTCGGCACACACAAAAAAGAATAATCCTATACCACTCAACGAGCGGTGCGTGTGCGAAGAAGACGGTGGTCTTTGGACTTGAAGCGCTGTAGGTTGTAGTTTGTACCCCACATAACCCAAATTCTAATTCATATATTGAGAGATTCCATTCAACTCTTAATGAGATAATCCTAACCATATAGAATGAAAACCCTAAAGAAAATGTTTTAACTTAATGAATTACGCTCTACTCTCCTATAATACCCACAATACCTTGAAATATACGCCATTTCAAGTTAGTGAAGACAAATTAGACTATAAAAATCCCATAGAGCTTTCAGAAGAGGAAAAATTAACTAATTTTATTCAAGAACATTCAGAAATAATCAAAATAAAGAAAGAACAATTAGGTAATCAATTACAAACTCAACAAAAAGAAATCTTAAACAAAAGAAATGAAAATTACACTGAAAATATAGAAATTGATACTTCTAAACCTATATTTGAAAAACTTTTCCTATAAAATCCAAATAGAAAGAAACAAACAAATATAGAATACTAAAAGTCCCCACTCAGACAGAGCCTTCAAAATTAATTGCTCAAAAACGATTTGATGATTCATCTTAGAAATTTGAAACCCCAACGTATTGTTTCAGATAATGATAATCCTGCTTCTTCTTTCGATCATTCTTCGCCACACCGCACCGTATGGTCCCTCGAGGGAAAAGAACTAAATAACACCATTCTCCCCGTTATCCTCGGAAACACCTACATAAGGAATAATCACGACATCATTTACTATCACATAAATATTACTTAAATAGATAAATGCCTTAACGAATTTCAAGTATCATTAAACCATACCAGAAATAGTTATTTGTTTTACTAGGCAGCAAAATAGTAGATTGACTGCCGCGGCTGATAGTTCATAGCCGAGCGTAGACAGGAAAGTACTTACTTTGCTACCGAGTTGAACATATATTTTTTTCTCCGATTGTGATGATATATGTAAATTGTATATTTGCAAATTATTACAATTCCCACAATCTTTTTATTTTTCCTGCAGTCATAAATTAAAACAAAATTTGGTAGAAATCGCAATTTTTGGAACGGTTGGTTGCTATGGAAATATATATGTCCATAATAATTATAGTTTGACAACTTATGTCAAACGTTTTATTCCCATGGAGACTAATCATTTTGCTGCCTAGACAGGAAAGTACTTACTTTGCTGCCAAGGCAGGAAAAGTAAAACTTTGCTAATTGATATGTGTCTGCAAAATTAATATGTGCTGTCAATCGGAGAAAAAATCCTTTCTTATGGGAAATCTACTTAAATTTTCATACCTTAGTAAACGAAAAACTAATCCTACCTTTGATCTTTTAAAATCTCTCTAGGCAAATACACATGTATTTAACGAAATACATAGACAAAAACGAGGCCTATTAAATGCAATTGGAAAAATAAATAAATGGCTTTTCGGCACATTAGACGCTGACGACGAACAAAAATATAATCAATACATAAGGACCCTTACTAATTATCAACAAATATTGCAAAGTGAAATCAAACATTCAATATCATTATTATCTAATGTAACCAAAACTTACGAAAACGATATTCTAATTATAGAAAATAACCAACTAACTATTTAGTAAAGAAATAAATCTGTAGATACTAAAGTAGTATCATTAGCAAAACCTCTTTATTTGTCTCTAATTCTAGACAATATTAATAACCAATTACTTAAAATGAAGTCGATACTTATTAATGTAGAAATAGATATTAGCTTCGCAAAATTAAATGTAATGCACAGTACCATACTTAGCGACTTATTCAAACTTATTTGAACAAATCAACCCAAACATTTCGTTTCTGAGGCTGTTGTGTTCTTACTTCTCTCATCCAATGCAGACATAATATTTTCCAAGTTCAAGTTCAAACGTAGTAATAGTTATACATTTTAGTAGTTCCCACATGCCCTCTCCCAGATAACGTTGGACCCCAACGTTTGCCAAGACCCCTACGTTTACGTGAACGGCTGCTGGAGAGACTGGTATGGACTTTCAATGGTGTATTCATACAACAATAAGAAACTTATCTTTTCAAATTATCTTAGTAATAATACAACACTACCACTAGATTGGGAATAGAAGAATAGTTTGTGGAACTTATATGTTTAACTATTGTATATGATTAATAGTTGTATTTGCAATATTCAAAGGACGGTCCTGGCTTTATACCATTAACAATAGTTCCTTAATTCCTATTCCTATATCAATAATATAAATGTTAATTTAATTTATTTGTTTATCACTAATTTATAAAGACGCTTCTGTCTCCGAACATTTATGGTTAGCTTTAACTTAATTTCGCTCAGAGTTTACACTCCACTCTAATTACTGGACAGAATCTACTTTGGAATTATCTTTTTTAGAACTTTGACAAATTTATCGTAATTTTGACTTTTACTACTTTAGGTGGGGAGACCAGATCCACGCACATGTGTGTTGTGAAATTCGGGTTTAGGTATGACATAACGTTGCAGGTTACTACCATATGCGCAAGTGTGCTTGCAAGGAACTGGTTTGGGTGAGAAACAAAGTCTGCCAAACTGATGGCTCGCTTGAGTATTTATGTAATAAATGTGGGTGTCATAAGGGTACATTTATTAGTCAAAAGGAGAGTATCCGTTGTTGTGTTTTTTACTTTTTCTTTATCAATACTAGTAGAGCAAGGTAAAGTAGAGTAGCCTTACTGGCTAGACTGCGCCTTGCTTCAGCTTAAATTAGATATAAGTACGAAAGTTTATATACTGTATTTGTCGTAATTAATGATTATCTAATAAATATTATTATTTCTATTATTGTTATACTTAATAGTATAATAATAAGTCCTATTATTCCATGGGTCGCCGATGATATGGGTGAAGTAGTCATTGGGAAGTACTCACAACAAACTATCTGTTCGGGCTTGCTTTTTTTTGTTTTATATCTGCTTAACTCACTGGCAAAATGAAATGTTCTGGAATTCACACATACGTCAGCAATGAGGCATTGTTGTTATTACAAATATCCCCCGCTCTCCAAATTTAAACAACAGGCCCGCAATTTAAACAAATGGCGCATTATCTGGATGCTCTTCGAATCATTTTTCAATAAAGGAGCATAATTCAAAAATGTCGATGCAGGCCCCATTCTGCAAAGCCGTCACGCGTTCCCGTTTCGACGATAAACAATTCCACGTTTATTTTGTTCACATTCAATTTAATGTGAATAATTTTTACAATGACGGACGTGCACTGCTTATAAATCAGGCCGAGCGCGGGTTAGGAGGGACAGATTTACTGGTGGGCTGCTTTGCGAAAGTAACGTTTTATTTGAATTGAAGCTCCAGAACTTCAAACTCATTATCTTTAGTGTGAAAAAGCACTTAATTGTCAAAGAATTTAAAAATGAAACTTGCAGTTTCAGCTTTATACATCAGTGTGCCTCATACAGGATTATTCGAAGGAATAGAATATTTCCCGTACATTTTCGGTTGCGCCAGTTTTTGATTATTTTAAAAATTTTTAATTTTACTCAAAATTCTGGATCGATATGATGCTAAATAATATTTATTAATAGAGTAAACAGGGTAGAAAAAATAAAAGAACTATTAAAAAATACATTTGGTCGAAGCAAGTGTTCGATGTGATCATCATTAATGATTTGATAAAATTTGAGTTTGTCATAGAAATGCTGGATAGTGTCCTTTATTATTACTGGAAATATTCTGCATGCATCGGTTCTTATATTTTCTGTTAGATCTTCCATGTTTTGTGTCCGAAATATTTTATCCACATTTTCTTTTGGATGTTCCCACAGAAAATAGTACAGGAGATCTAGGTGACCAGTCCAGAGAGGGTGCTCTCCCTAAATCATTTATTTGGAAAGACTTAATTGAGATTACAGCGTATTCTTCATTCAAAGTGCAAGGAGCACCTTCTTGCTAGAACCATATTTAATGCTCTGAAATAGCTGGATCATCGTTATCTGGAGAGAGCGACCAGAGCAAGAATTAGTTCTAAAGTTAAAAAAATCCAAATATGTATCAACATATACGTTTCCTCCGAAAAAGTAGGGTTCTAAAGTTCTACTATTGATCATTCATCCATCCAGTGACCTTTTGTGAATACTGAATATTATTCTCTATAATCCAATGGTGATTTGTTTGAAACCATTGATGATAATATTGCTTGTTAACTCCTCCGTTGAAAAAATATACTCTCATCTGTAAATATTACATTTTGTATAAAATTTGGAATTTGTTCACAAAATATCATCATGTTATTATAAAACATAGACATTTTCCGGATCATTCTCAATAGAGTATAGATGAAGCTAAAGGTGTAATGCGAGAGTTGTAAAATACAAGGTGTTTCATAAAAGTCTAGCATTAGATTTTGTAATTTTTAAAGTGAATCTTCTAGCGAGGGTAGCAAGTCCAAAAAAATGAAAAGGAAATCAAAGTGAAACACTTTAATGAATCTTGTTTCAGTATAGCTGCTAGAGGGCTGAAATTTTCAGGACATGTAGCCGGGGTAAAATGAGGATCCTGAACGGAAACTGGACCCCGTACATGGAAAGAAAAAAATGCTTTATGAAAAAAAAAGTTTAACTTCAGTTGTGTGCTTATAAAGGTGAAGCACATATTTCTTTTTTTTTTAATAGGACACCCTAAATAGTGAAACAAGCTGACCCTTGGTATGGAAATTATCAAAGAAAAGTTCTAAAATAATAAAATTCGCCGGCAACACTCGGTATTATAAAAAATTTTAAAACGCCCTGTTACATGTAATCCTTTGAGAGACAGGTAAAAAGGGGTCGGACGGGCCGGCGGCCGCTGGGAATATGCGGCACACTTATTTTCCTCTCTTTTTAATACATTTTTTTAATATGTGGAATGGGAATAATTTCTTGTCGCACTCACACATCAAATTGGGACTTTTTCATATAAAAAAACGCAGCAAGAAGCAGAAAGGAGTCTTTCAAATCCACTCGTTTTGGCTAGAGACTGGTTCTATTCCACTCGCTAAAGCTTGAGATTGGTTTCCCCTTCAAATTTCCACTTATTCTGACATCCACTTACTTCAACTAGAGGCGAGTTTCTCACACACCTTGTATGTACCATCTCAGTAATTTTCCTCAGCCAAGTGACATTAAGCACAAATCTTAAAACCTCAGCCATAGCCGCAATCGCAGAGAAGTTGAGAAGGCTTCCTTACAAATAGGTAAATTAATTGGTCTTACCTACTTAAATTCTTTTCGATCTAATATCTAGACATCATTTTAAGGGAGGATCGAATTTTTAAACCTCGTGCTTTAGCGTGATCGGATTCTCGTAAATTACGCGACTTTGATTCGGTTTAGGACGGGGAGGTGATTGTGGCCAAATATGTTCAAGTAAACTTTAACCCTCTTATCTCCGAATAACAACCAAATAACAAGTTGGGCTAATAGTGGTAACATCCGTAAAGAACACAACAAAGAGACAATAGTGCTACGGGACACAAAAAGAACCTACGGGACACGGAAAACTCCTTCGAGACAATCCCCTAAAAGACCCTTCTGATCTTCAAAATTTACATATATTATATACGTCCTGGTCAGATTTTACTCGCGCGCTCTCAACTTTTCTTTAGTATATCATTATATGCATGTATACTAGGTGGTATGCATATGTTTTCTGTATAAGTGATGTGAATGTATCGAGCGTAGAGCACAGTGTAAGGGTCACGGTTTACTACTTGGTTCGAGGGCCTGATTGAAGTCTCGTAGCTTAATTCTCGTAATAGTAATTTACGTTACAAGTACGGGAAATGACTTATTAAAAAGTACAATTCTAGATGTTTACGGACGAGGCGACGAAGGAGCCGAGTTTGGAATATCTAGACGAGTATCGGCCGAGTATCGTACAATGTTTTATTTTATACTCTAAGTGGTATATCAATTTTCTATTTTTACTTTTTTTTGGTTGAGCGTTTCACACCCTCTATACATTTTGTACGCCAAATGTTAAATTGGTTGCTAACAAAAACAATGCAATTTGTTAACTTTCTGTCAAATTTAAAAGTGTCGACAAAATGGATGCGTCCGCAGCTATTTAAGTGAGTTGCGTACAACTTTTAACTAAACAAAACGGTAAATGAGAATATAATGCTGGCCTATCTCTTGGACATGGTAAGAATCAAGAATGATTATTTTTAAATTAAAAAATAACGTTTAATTTTATAGTTATTTTTAAAAATATTTAAACAAATCAATTTCCTAATTTGAACGGTTATTTTTAGGCGAAGAAATCGAGAAGTTCCACACTGTGGGTCAAACACTCGATGCTGAAATCGGTAATTTTTCAGTTTAGCAACCATTGGAATTTTGTAAAAACACTTTTTGATTCTTTAATTAGACACTTTTAGAAGACGTTTTTGACCATTAAAATATTGCGCAATTGTTTGGTTTTCCCACAAAAAAGCCCCAAAGTTCGACTTTTGAGGGAGATGAAATGTGCAAATCATGACATTTTTGGCACCTGACGCAGGAGGATTGTTGCAATGTTGCCAAAGGTTGCACCTTTTCTTACGAGGTAAAGAAACGCTAACTCAAATTCACGTATGCGTAACCACGTAAACTAACCGAAGCTAACCTAAATTAATGTAAAAATTATTATTTATTTATTTATATATTTGTTGTAAGTTTAGATAATTATTGGATATCATAGAAAATCGTGATTTTTTATATTTCTATGCATTAAAAAAGTAAATTTGAGAGGAAATAGATCGGTGGAAACAAGATTTTCTGCATATTTTTATAATTTTGGTTAATTGGTTGGATCATCTTTCGCTTAGCTGAAATACATAACTGATTTCAGAAACTTCCTCAAATACAAAATCATAAAAAAATTCTGCGGAAATGCATCATTTTAATTTTTTCAACTCTATATTAACTGAAATTAGTTGCATGAAAACTTGTTTCTGTTTTACATTCTAAATAGTTTTCTAAACATAATACCCTAAAAAAATTCTTGATTTTAATTTTTCTTTTTGAAAATATTGAAAAAAGAAGCTTTTCTAAATAGAAATTCACGAAAAATTTTCTGCCAAAATGTATAACTTTTATTTTTCCAGTTACATGAAAAGATGTTTTTACTATCTACTATGAACTACAATACAAGCTACCTACCTACGACCATTAAATATAAACAATGCTACTACCCAGTCCTAGTGACATACTTACGACCTGTTCCAAACTACTTCACGCTACTTACGAGCCACTCCGCGCTACCTACGACCTACTCCAAGCTAGTCCGCCCTACCTACGACCTAGTTCAAGCTACTTCGAGCTACCTACAATCTACTCTGAGCTAGTTACGACTTGCTCTGAGCCACTCCGCGCAACATACGACCTACTCCAAGCTACTCCGCGCTACCCACGACCTAGTATCAGCTACTCCGACCGCCCTAAAATCTACTCCAAACTACCCTGAGATTTCTTACGACCCTAGTTAGTTTCGTCTCGTTTTAGCAACTACGCAGTTGCTTCGTGCATGCCTCAGCCATATCATTTTCATTAAGCCCTTTTCACGCAAGCCTAGGCGAAATTATTTCGGTTAGCTTGGGTTAGATTGGGTTAACTTTAGTTACTTTCGGTTAGTTTCGTCTCATTTAAGCCATTACGCACCTTCGTGAAGAAAGGCTTGTGCTTTGCGCAAGCCTTTCTTCATGCAAGCCTAGGAAATAATTTCGATTAGCTTGGGTTAGCTTTGGTTAGTTTGGGCTGGCTTTGGTTAGTTTGGGTTAGCTTTAGTTAGTTTGGGTTAGCCTTGGTTAGTTTAGGTTAGTTTCGTCTCGTTTAAGCCACTACGCAACCCTAGATGAAACAATGTCGATTATCTTGTGTTAGCCTTGATTAGTTTGAGTTTTCTTTAGCTAGTTTGGTTTAGCTTTAGTTACTTTGGGTTAGCCTTTGTCAGTTTCGGTTAGCTTTGGTTAGTTTCGTTTCGTTTAAACCCCTACGCACTTGCGTGAAGAGAGGACTGCTAATCCAAACTAACCCAAAGTAACCAAAGCTAACCGAAATTGTTTCGCCTAGGCTTGGGTGAAGAAAAGCTTGCGCTTAGCGCAAGCCTTTCTTCAGGGAACTGCGTAGTGACTTAAACGAGACGAAACTAACCAAAGCTAACCTAAACTAACCAAACCTAACCCTTTTTTTTTTTTTTTTTTATTTTTATTTTTTTTTTTTTTTTTTTATAGTAGGGGTTGGAAATACGTGTCTGAGTACCCCCTGGAGCATTGGTGTTCTAGCGCTCCAAGGGAGTGTGAGACTCCGGCTAGGCCGACCCACTAAAACCCTTCCCCTACTCTTAGCAGGTTCTTTCCTTTTCCCGGAACCACCTTGCGGCATTTCTTCAGGAAAAGCTGCTGGATGTGTCTCGGAGTGCTTTCCTCTCAGCCATTCACCAAATAGTCTTTCTTTTCTTCTTTTTCCCTTAGTATTTGTGTGATCATTCGGTTGATCGCCTCGAAGTTGTTTCTACTATCTGTCATTGTTTTGACTATGTTCTCTGGGTTTAATACAATGCCAAGTGTTTCTTGGCATATTTCCCGTTGCTGCTTCCAGTGTGGACAGTAGAACACTGTGTGCTCCGCTGTGTCACCTTCGCCACAGTATACACATTCGTCGTCCTCTGTTTTGCCTATGTTCCTAGTGAAATCCCTAAAGCTGCCGTGCCCCGTAAGGAATTGCGTCAGGAAGTAGTTCGTGTTTCCATGCTGTCTGTTAAGCCATGGTGCTATTTTGGGAATTAGCCTGAAGGTCCATCTGCCCTTCCCTGATGCTTGCCAGCGCCGTTGCCATTCCTCCAAAAGACGCTCTCTTGCCTCTATCTTTTTGGTATTTCTGTCCGTGTCGTTGCTTTCGAAAATTGCAACTCTTTCCTTTATGAGCAGGTCCAGCGGGGGTTCTCCTGCTATGACCAGTAAGGCATCTGTCGATGCAGTTCTGTAGGCGCTGCAGATTCGTATTGCCATTTGTCTCTGTATTTTACTATACCTTTCCTTACATTTATTGTATTTCATTGTCGTGTACCATGCGGGAGCCGCGTAGAGCAGTACCGAACTGACTACGGAGCACAAAGTCTTCCTCTTTTGCATATCGGGACCCTCCACATTTGGCATAAGTCTGCCCAATGCCATTGCGGTTTTGCTGGCTTTAAATGCTGTTTTTTCTACGTGCTTCGTGAAGTTCATCTTGCTGTCAATCCAGATACCTAAGTATTTAATGGCCGGGGAGGGTGTGACCTCTCTGTTCCCAACCCTAATGTTTATGTGAGGTGTTCTTTTCTTCGAGGATAGGATTACTACCTCCGTTTTTTCTTCCGCCAACTCTAGGTGGTTGTTTGAGAGCCATTTCAGGATGTCTGTCATTGCCCGATTGATTTTCCTCTGCACCTCTAGAAGGTCCTTTCCCATGGTAATCATGGCTACATCATCCGCGTATCCTATTAGGGTGACGTCTTTTGGAAGTGGGAGTCTGAGTAGCCCGTCGTAGAAAATATTCCACAACGTCGGTCCCAAAATTGATCCTTGCGGTACTCCGCATGTCATGTCAATTTCAGTTCTTTTGTTTTCCGCCTCTAGGATGATTTTCCTCTCGGAGAAATAGCTCTCTATTATTCTTACCAGGTATGGGGCTGCTTTTCTTCTTTCCAGGTCATTGATTATCTCTTTCCAGGGCGCTGAGTTGAACGCATTTTTTATGTCTAGTGTGACCAAGGTTCCCACTTTCCTGTGTCTGTGACTTCTTTTATAGAGGTGCGATTTCGCCTGGGTTGTCACTGACAATACTGCATTGACTGTGGATTTCTTTTTCCTATAACCAAATTGCGTGTTAGAAAGGGTTTCTTCTAGATTCAAGTCTTCCTTTAGTCTTGCCAGGATTATGTGTTCAAGTAGTTTTGCGCCGGTGTTAAGAAGACATATTGGTCTGTACTTGGTCTCTTCATTTCGATCCTTTTTCGGTTTTTCCAGGAGTACTAATTTGGCCTTCTTCCACATTTTGGGGAATTGGCCTTGACTGAGGGAGTTCGAGAGAGTTTCTTGGAGTAGTTCAGGGCGTCGTGAGGTTACTGCTTTTATTACCTCTACTGGTATTCCGTCTAATCCCGGAGCTTTTCCCTTTTTTAACTTCTTACCTGCGTGGACTATTTCTTCGACCGTCAACACCCCGAAGTCCCTCACTCTTCTATTGTGAGTCCAGTTGATTGGTTCTCTCTGAGGGAACAGTTGTTTGGCCTCCTTTATGGTTTGATCCATGGAGAGTGTCCTGTTTGACCCGCGTGCGAATTTTCCGGTTGCGATTTTGTACCCTAGTCCCCAGCAGTCTTCGTTAATTTCTTCCACTAGTTTTTTCCAGCATCTGTCCTTGGAGGTTTTTATTGCCAGTCTTAAATTTTTCTTGTCTTTTGAGTACTGCTGTGCTTGTATTTCACTATTACCCGAGTTTTTATTTGCTCTCGTTAGTACTCTTTTTGAGCTGAGGCATTTTTTCCTAAGGATTTGGATTTCTTCTGTCCACCAGTAGGCCGCCTTTTTTTTGAAGCTTTTGATTTTTGGCATAGACGCTTTGCAGACTTCCGCGAGTGTGTTTGTTATACTTTCCGGGATCATCTGTGCTCCTAAGATATTGTCTATGGACTTTTCCAGTTTAGTTTGGTTAATTTTTTTGGTGTTCCATTTTCCTTCTATGGTGCTATTTTGTTTGTGGCTTCTCTCCGAGTTGGGCTCTACTTCAAATAAAATGTATTTATGGTCGCTTAGCGTTTCTTCGTCTAGGACTCTCCAGTTCTTTATATTGGTTATTACCCTTCCTCTAGTTATAGTGATGTCCACTATAGAGCTACACCCTGTCCTTGTAAATGTAGGTTGTGTTCCAGTATTTGCCACGATCATATTTTTGCTAGCTAACCATTCTAACAGTAGAATTCCCTTTCTGTTTGTTTTGCTCATGCCCCACTCTGGTGCCCAAGCGTTAAAGTCTCCCGTAATGATGATGTCTTTTCCGATTCTGTCCACTGCGGTTCCTAACTGCTCCAATGATCTCGAGTACTCGTTGTCAGTTGTGTTTGGAGATATGTAGCAGCTGAAAAGCGCGAAACTCTTCAAATCTATCCACACAAAACCGTCTCCTCTTCCGGTCGCGTAACTGATTATGTCCCGGTTTCTGATTTTTATCGCTGCGTCTTGGTTGTTGTCTATTATCCAGTTCTTTTTCTGTACGTGTCTTAGGTTCGGTTCTGTCGCCGTTATGATGTCCATGTTCTTTTCTGCCCCAGTTATATCTAGAAGATCATGTGCGTCGTGGCTTCTATTAAGGTTAATCTGGCAGATTATAAATTTGTGTTTGGGGAACGATTGATAGTCATCGTCTCTGGTTTGGTTTATTGTTGTATTGATCATGATTCTTGTGGTTGGGCCTCATGTATGGGCTGTCTGCTGTTGGATCTACGAGCAACGGACAGTGCTCGCCGAAAGGCATCGCATTTTCCTGATCCTGCTTTGTGGCCTGTCGCTTTGCAGATGGGGCACTTCTCCTCCTTTTCTGGACAGTTTCCTGCGTCATGTCCTGGCTCGCCGCATCTGTAGCATAGCCCGTTTCTGTCAGGGCCCGTGCACTTATAGGTCTGATGTCCATACTCCCAACATCTATAACATTTGACGATTGTTAGCCTTTTTTCAAGGCGGCATCTGGAAAGTCCTATTCTAATATAGGGGTCTTCTAATAGCTTGGTGGCTTTTTCTTTTCCCAAAGTTAGAGTAGCTGCCTGTGTGTTTCCGGTATTTGGTCTTAAGTCACTTATTCTGTATTCCGACTCTTCTAGGTTGCCCACAATCTTTCCTATGTCTTTCACCACCTCTTCCTTTGTGGTTGTGGCGTCCATTCCTCTAATGTGGATGGTCTCAGTACTGCCTCCCCTTAGTTGCACTTTTACTCCTTTTGTATTCCTTTCTAATTCTTTCCTGAGGTCCAATGCTGCCTTTTGGTCCCTGCCCAGCGTGATTAGTACTTTCTTGTCCTTTGTCATCTTGATGGTATTGATGGCTTTACTAGCTTCTGTGCCTATCACTTTATTCTTGATGTCTTTTACCAAATCTTCAAAGTTTCTTTCCTCTTGACCAACTATGAGGGCGTATGTCTTTTCTCTGCTTCTCGCTGTTGTCCCACTCAGCTCTTGGTTCTGACTTTTCTTGTTCTGATATATCATAACATGTGTCTCAGAATTATGGAAGATGGCTTCCACCATTTGTCGAAGCCGGCTTATTCCGATGGAGTTAAGCTCGTGCATCGCAATCCATTCATCTCCTTCCGTCTCTTCTTTTAGCCTCTTTAGATTATTCCATAGATCCTTTAAATTTTCACCTTGCATTATCTTTACGATTTTTTGGTAGCTTTTTATGTTTTTATCAGTTTTCCACTTTGAGCTTTGCTCTAGGATAGCAAAAGCTTCGTCTGTCTCCCCGAGTTCTGGGTACCTCCTTTTGTAGGTTGCCTGAATCCCTTGTTGCATGTTTATGTCCTCTTTTTCTACAATTACTACTTTGACCGTTGTTGTTTTGGTCGTGGTCGGGTTTCCTGATTGGACCTCTGTGTTTTGGAAAATATCTTCTTCCCATATCATTTTTCCGGTTTTTTCCCAGTCTTCGAAACACTCTATTCCTTTCAGTGTTCGTAGGTATTCTTTTCCGTTTCGCCATGGTGTCGTTTGGGTGCCGGCTTCACTTGTTTCGACGTTTCCTCCTTTCTCTGTCTGGGTTTCCATCTCCTTGTATTGGATCTGTTTTCTTTCCACTTCATTTTTTGTGCATTTTGGACATGCAGGTCTTTTCGAGCTTGTTTCCGTGTCCTCTTCTCCGGATTCTCTATGTACTTTCCCGTATTTCTGCTGTTCTGCCCATGTTGTTATCTCTTTTCCTTTTAGTACCCTTAACTGCCTCTTTAGTCTAAGTATTGCTTCTTTTATTGTTTTTTTCGTGTTTTGTTCTATGTTTCTCTCTAACTCTTCGCTTATTCTGGCAATACTTTCAACTGTCTCTTTATGCAGCGTAAATGCTGCCAGTTCTTTTTTCTTATATGTGGTTTCTTCAGTTAGGTCTATGGATGTATCGTTTAACTTTCTTTTGGATGAAAGTTCCGCTTCGTCCCTTAGGCTCTCTTTCCTTTGCGAGGGTGCTACTCTTGATGGGGATCTACTAATACTATCCCGTCTTTTAAATACTTCCTCCATTGTCTCTTTTTCCTGTTTCAGCAGAGTTATCGGTTGGTTGCCCCCCCCAGAATCCGAGGGGCAGCTCGGGCCGTTTGGCCCGAGACGGGATTCTGTGCTTTTTGCACTACCCGCCTGGGGTACTTTCAGTTTTCCGTCCGACATTTCAGCTTTTTTTTTTTTGGTTTGCCTTTTATACCTACGGCCAGGTTTTGGTAGTTGAAGGGAATAGAGACCCCTAGCCCTCGTTGCCTAATAGCGTCGGGGCCGGAAGAAGCAAGAGTCGACCAAGAGAGGTCTAGATAGGAAAGAGAGTGGTGAAAGAAGAGGTGGACTCTGTGCCCAGACGAGTTGAAACAGCACAGAGACAGCTACGGGGTCCGACCCCGGACTTGCCAAGTCCGTCTCACAAGATGTGAGCCCGTGGGGGAGCCTGTCCGCGGCAGTGGCTTTAGTTCCGGACGCGCGGTTTTTAAGCCGCGGCCTTCACCTTATGGCCACTACTAACCAGGAGCCTTGCGGCCCATGGCCGTTCACCCATCCGCAACCTGGTGACGCGCCTGGCGGCTTGCTCAAGCCACTCCGCATTCGGAGACAGGAACCAAACCTAACCCAAACTAACTAAAGCTAACCCAAACTAACCAAAACAACAAGGTAACCGAAATTGTTTCGTCTAGGCTTGCGTGAAGAAAGGCTGTCTTCACGCAAGTGCGTAGTGGTTTAAACGAGACGAAACTAACCAAAGCTAACCGAAAGTAACCAAAGCTAACCCAAACTAACTAAAGCTAACCCAAACTAACCAAAGTAAACCCAAACTAATCAAAGCTAACCGAAGCTAACCGAAGCTAACCGAAATTGTTTCG
>MU193850.1:6229-21769 GCA_016904865.1 Pissodes strobi | reverse complement strand
ACCTTTTTTAAATATTGCCATAGTTGCCATTTTGCGCACAATTTTTAATAACCTTTGTCGAAATTTCATCGAAGTCACGTAATAGCTTTTTGCATAATTATATTCCGTGTCTGTTAAATTGTTTATTTAATATAAAGCTATTATTTTAATATACCGGGTGGCCAACTAAGAATGGCACTCGGCCATATCTCGAAAAGTAGTTGTCGTAAAGACTTACGGTAAGAAAAGTTATGAGTAAAGGAAAAATGGCCGCCAGCGGGGCGTGATAGACATCATATATTTTAAAAACCGTTTTTTGGGAAAAAAATTTAACTTAAAGATAGTAGAGTACATTGCCATTTTAGGGCCGAGATAAATTCGATAATTTTTTGTTAAACACTTTTTGCTCTATCTCTAAAGGAAAGAGGTGGGAGGTGTTCGAACATTTCATTTTCGGAAATAAATGTCAATAACTTCAAAGTAGCTGAACGGATCTTAATAAGCTTGGAGTCGTTGAAAAGGGCTTCCCTTAGGCTATCAACCGTGCCTTGAGTGGGGTGATTGCGATGTTTACCTAACCGCTAGAGGGCGTTTTCTGACATAACCGCAAATAAATCAGATTTTCTCAAAAAATTTAAACACATCAAAACCACTTTTTTTAACAAAAGATACCCAAATGAGAGCTAAGTACGTCAGTGAAAACCGCATCTCGATATCTCTTACCTAACCTAAAATATAAGTAAAATAATTCAAAGCTCGAAATAAAATAGGATTTTGGGACATATAATAATTTACTGCTAAAATACCAACATTATATTTCAAATATCAATAAAAATTAATTTTCAGTCAATATGAGTGAATATTGCCTTTCTGTCCACACAAAATTCGAACATTTTTGAAGAAACCAAATAGGCTAGCGGCAACAGTTACATTATCGTTGCATTGAAAATAAGCACGAAACTTTTACGGGTCAGTATCAGAAGGGGTGGCCCCTAGCGGGCCTTGCCTCCTTCAGACTAACACGCCGCACTGAATCTGGCTCGATCGACATCACGCCAAAGATTGTGAATCTTGCCCACGCGAAGGCGAGGCATTTCGTAAGTAAATGGTATGGGGGTCTCGTCGTCCTCCAGATAGGTAGGTAGACACAACAGCCCTCTCTTCGCGGGCCCATGTATCATGAGCCTCGTCTGTCTCATCCCCGGAGCCGTCCGCCATACCTCCTCCGCCCGACCCTCCATCCAGGCCTCCAAAGCTCTTTCGCGAACACTCTGGGCGATCCCCACACAGGGATCAGGCCCCAAGTATCTGCGTGCGGAGCCTTCTCTGGCTAAGTAAGTTCAATCAGCCAGGTTACCAACAAAGAGCGCCTGCGGACCAACATTCAGCGCCATGAGTGCGGCCTTGCTGTCGGAGCAGAAGAAAATTCTCCCGCCACCGACATTGAGCCTTAAGGACTCCCAGACCCTCATCATGATAGCAAAAATTTTTGCTTGGAAAACCGTAGTGTGCTCGCCCAGTGAGGCGGATAGTTCCCGCCCCAGAGCTCCTCGGGGAAGCCTATCTCAGGAACTCTCGCGTCACCTGGCATACCCAGAATGGCTAAGTCCCCAGACCCAGACAATCACACATCCCCGCATCAGCCAATCTCATGGCCGCTCGGGCTGCCTCGTACCTCACGCGGTCCGCCAACGGGGGCAACCCCACCAGCACCTCCAGGGCCCTTGTGAGCGCCGTCCTCATAGACGCAGTGATACAGAGCCATGCAAGTCGCTGTAATTTGTCCAGAACTAGTCTGGATGCCATTTTCATGGATCCTGGCCACCAAACAACCGATACGTGCATGAGCATCGGAGCGATCATCGTCCTATAGATCCATAATATAGTCTTCGGCCCAAGTCCCCAAGTCCCTTCCAGCGCCCTACGGCAAGCCCACAAGGCACTGAGCGCCGCCGCCGCGGTCTTGAGCCGAATGTATTCCTGAATGGTCAGTTTAGAGTCCAACCAGACACGCAGATACTTGACGCATTTCTTAGCCCTCTTGTGGCTAAGACATGCGTGATGTGATGTTGGGAGGGACCTCCAGCTTCCTTTTCCTGGTAAAGATCACCATCTCTACCTTGTTGGGATTCGTTTTGAGTTCGTTATCCCTACACCACTGTGAGAACCTTGTCAGTGCTTCCTCCAGAAGCCTCTGCAATATTTCCACCTCAGTACCTTGAGCCATAATCATAACGTCGTCTGCATATGCCTGTATATAGGACCCCATGCTCTACTCTCAGGATGCGTAGGATCTCGTCCATCACTAGACATCACAGAAGGGGGGACAAAACCCCTCCTGAGGACATCCCCGCGATGACTCAACCCCAGCCTAGCCTCTACCCTCCGCCCCGTGAGCATGGAGCGGATCCAATCCGTTATGACCGGACCCACCCCCGTTCGCTCCACCGATCGGCAGATCGAACCCACGGCTGTGTTATTGAAGGCTCCTTCAATATCCGCAAACACGCACACCGATAGCCGTCCGGCCCCCAGCCTGGATACCAGGTGGTGAAGAGCCGGGTCTATCGACCTGCCTGTTCGATAGGCGTGCTGTTACGTATTCAGAGGGGCCCTTAGAGCCACCCACTCAATAATGTATCGGTCCACCAGCCTCTCTAGTGTCTTCATCAAGAAGCTGGTGAGACAAATAGGTCGATACGATTTCGTATCGGTGTAGTCGTTCCTTCCCGCCTTGGGAATGAACACCACTCTACGGGTAAAAAATTCATATTTTTAACAAATAAGGCCACCAAAATATCTCATATCGGGTGGCCAGCTAAGAATGGCTGGCTATATCTCAAAAACTAGTTATCATAGAGCTTTGGGTAAAAACGCTTAAAGGAAAACCCTGGACCCCCGCTAGGGGGTGTAACAGGCATAACCAACCGTAGATTTGAGATTTTTCTTCGTATTTTGACCGATTATAGCAGATATCGAAAATATCTGCATTTTAATTCTTACACATAACGTCTCCTGATACTTTTTGTTTGCAGAACGAAAACTAATATTTGTTATTATTGATATTATTTTATTGTTGCAAATTTGTTTTTAATTAAAATATTTGTTAAATAATAATATTTTTGTCAATGGTCAAGCCCTGCTTGGGTTAGTAAACCAATAACGTTGGCAGATATCATAAAGTCCGCGTGCGTTCAATGATTAGAGTTCGAATTTCTTGAAGACCTGGCGGTTTATCAATATCAAAACGGTAATACCCTTTTTCCTTAAAAATATTCAGTTTATTAAAATTTTTATTCAAAATCGTGATAAAGTTTTAAAAACATCGATGCATCGTTGCCATCCCTAATTATTATCATTACAGTGAAAATAAGCACGAAACATATCAAACACATCTACAGGTAAAAAAAAGTTCGAATTTTGTGGACACAAGTGCAATCAATATTCATATTGAATGAATATTAATTATTATTGACACTTTAAATATTATGTTGGTATTTAAGCAGTAAAATAATATATATTGTGGTGAAATAATGATAATTAGGATTTAATAGCAACGAGTCTACAGAAAAACTATCCCAAAATCCGATCTTTTTTCGAGTTTTGATTTCTATTACTTATATTTTAGGTTAGGTAAGAGATATCGAGATGCGGTTTTCACTAACGTATTAGGCTCTCATTTGGGTATATTTTGTATAAAAAAAAATGGGATCGTTGCATTTACATTTTTTGAGACAATCTGCTTTATTTGCGGTTATGGCAGAAAAGGCCCTCTAGCGGCTAGGCAAGAAATCGCAATCACCCCACTCAAGGCACGATTGATATCCTAAGAAAAGCCCGTTTCAACGACTCCAAGCTTATTAAGATCCGTTCAGCCATTTTGAAGTTATTGACATTTATTTCCGAAAATAATCGAACACCCCCCACCACTTCCCTTTAAGAGATTGAGCAAAAAGTGTTTAACAAAAAATAATCGAATTTATCTCGGCCCTAAAATGGCAATGTATTCTACTATCTTTAATTTAAGAAAATTTTCCAAAAAACTGGTTTTAAAATTTAAGATGACTATTACGCCCCCTTGCGGCCAATTTGGAAACTTAAATTTTATTTCCAGCATTTTCTCTTGGCCGCTATACTTATAATTTTTTTACCGCAACTCTTTACGACAATTACTTATCGAGATATAGCCGAGTGCCATTCTTAATTGACCACCCGGTACATGACGCAAAAGCCAAAGGCGTAGCCAGGTTTTGGGGGCGGATGGAGCGAATGGGCGGATGGGGTAGATGGATCAAACGGACGCCACAGCTTATACCGTACCGAATCAGTTATTTAACTCTCCACGTGTTTTGAAGCAATAAAATCCAACCAATAGGAGCATTTTCCTCATTTTCCGGGCGTCTGCAATTTGCCGAATTATATGAGGGCGACTTCGTTTATGTATGAATAACAGTACCGGTCTGGTGTCCAATGTAGTGTTATCTTTTTCTATTCCGACAGTTTGCCGAATCGAAGAGACATAAACGGATGCCGCACCTGGTTGAGTCGGAAACTGAACACACCGCACAGCGTTGGACTCCAGATTTTTTGACAAGAAGCAGCAGGTTACGTTCTTAGATTGGATTGTTTGCATGTTATTATTTGTGCTCGATTATTTATTTATTTAAGTGTGTTAATTTAGACATTTAATCATTAAAGTGTTTTCATTGTTAACCATGGTCGTACACGTTGTTTTGTCTGCAAAGGGTACAAGAAAGCCAATCCAGCTTCAGGATATTTTAGTTTTCCGAAAGATGAAAGGTTGTAAGTAGATGTTTACATTAAGTATTGAGATTAAAGTATAGTTCATTCATATCACATTGCATGATAAATTAATATTCTTCGTCGATAATTGTTTGGCTCCCTTCTGCAGTTTAACTTTTTAGACTTGAAACATAAATTGTAGTTTTGTCTAGCCTCTTAGCATCCCATAATAAAGGCAACCAATTTAGAACCGTCACACTAATATTACAAAGGTTGTATGTAAATTTAATTAGAAATAAGTAGTGAACAATGTCACATACCTACAACTATATAAATGGCTTCGAGTGACGAAATATCAATTTATTAAGGCCGTTTGACGCGATCACATTTTTGACAAAATTTCTGCCCGTAGTAATCTTTCGAAAACGGCAATCTTACTTTGCGCTCGAAAAACACACATAACTTTTTCTACAGCCGCATTTTTTAAAATTAAATGCACATTTTCCTCTATACTGATTCTGAAATTTGCAAATGACTGTCAGTTTGACATATTATGTTCGAGTTTCGGGCATATCAGAACAGGAGTGCCAGCAACAAACTAACAAACGCACGACTGTCATTTATTTATCTTCGGTTTCCATGACCATTCATAGCACGCTAGACGAAAAAAGTGAGAACTTTCTTTTCCATGGTCGCGCTAGAGCGCAAAATAACGGCATTCGTCGATTTTGCGATTCATTTCAATTTAGTAATTAGTTATTTTGCGCGCGGCTGTAGAAAAATTGATATTCTATTTTCATATCAAAATATTTATATATTTATTTACACTTATAAACACCATATTCATGGTTATGTATAAATGACTGATCATTCTCGATCACGTTTACCAGATATCTTTTTTTATCAATTTCACTTACATATCATGTTTAATTTAATTTACTAAAAATGTAAACTAAATTAAACCCAGTCCGTCTCTGTTGAGTTCCAGCTGGCCATTAAAACCTAACATTTTTAATGTATGAAGGGCATGCGCGAAAAATGAGGAAAGCATAAAAAAGTCAAATCTGGCTTCATCGACATCAAAGGAGCCGACGTAGAGTTAAATAACTGATTCGGTACGGTATAAGCTGTGCGGACGCAGTGGCAAATTTATTAGGGCGGGGTTTGTGGTGTATAGGCGCTGTGAAGGTTGTACATAAGAATTATGGCCATAGTTAATGTGGAATTGGGTCACAAGCAAAAATATCTTTATATCGCATACCCATTTCATCAAAATTAACATTTTTCACATATCAAGACACAAGTATCCACGATGTTAAAAATTAGAAATACTCATCAATTTATATTTTTCCACAGAAGGCAAACCACAAAAACTAACAGCCAAACGTGCTTTCATAAAAATAGTATATTATTTTATATGGAGGAAAAGTGATACTTTTCATGGCGCGCTCGAGTAATAGAGAGCAAGCCATGAAAAGTAACTTTTCCTCCAAATAAAATATGCTGTTTTTTCTTCAAATGTCGACAAATTAATGCAAAAACATATCTTTTTAATAGTAATAATATCTAATTATTATTAAAGATAAATGGGTTCGCAAGGCGGCTTAGAACGGCGTCGGTGAATAGGCACAGGTTGTTGCTATAGTAATGTAACATAATGACAGTGGACACTGTCAACAATAATTATTTTTTTAAGATTGCGTCTCCGATTGCGTTTTAATTCCGTATTGATAAGCAGTTATTGAGTAAGTTGATTAAATAATATCCAATTTGTTCTTAAATTAGTGATTTTTAGAAATGCAGTCGTGCAAATTGAGTGATAAATACAAATTGTAGTTTAATAAATCTTGAGTTGTTGATGCTTATTTTGTTGTTTGTTTGTATTGTATCTATGTTGCTATGACAACACTTTTACCTCCGCCGGCGGAAAAGTGAAAAGTAAAGCTCCGGCGGAGGAAAAACGGAACTTCACGGCCGCTTACACAGTCGAGTAATGACGGATTTACTGACGTTTGAAGAAAATAGTATATTATTTTATATGGAGGAAAAGTGATACTTTTCATGGCGCGCTCGTGTTTAACAGCCGAACGGAGTGAGGCTGGTAATAGAGAGCAAGCCATGAAAAGTAACTTTTCCTCCAAATAAAATATGCTGTTTTTTCTTCAAATGTCGACAAATTAATGCAAAAACATCTCTTTTTAATAATAATAATATCTAATTATTATTAAAGATAAATGGGTTCGCAAGGCGGCTTAGACCACGGTCGTAGGAGGCCTTGCTTAGACCGGTGTCGGTGAATATAATGTAACATAAAGCTGTCAGTGGACACTGTCAACAATAATTATTTTTTTAAGATTCGTCTCCGATTGCGTTTTAATTCCGTATTGATAAGCAGTTATTGAGTAAGTTCGATTAAATAAAAACCAATTTGTTCCTAAATTAGTAATTTTTAGAAATGCAGTCACAAATTGAGTGCTAAATACAAATTGTAGTTTAATCAATCTTGAGTTGTTGACGCTTATTTTGTTGTCTGTTTGTATTGTATCTATGTTGCTATGACAACACTTTTACCTCCGCCGGCGGAAAAGTGAAAAGTAAATCTCCGGCGGAGGAAAAACGAAACTTTACGGCCGCCTACACAGTCGAGTAATGACGGATTTACTGACGTTTGAAGAAAAACAGTTTTTTGTTCACTAATAATGGCTTAATGAATCCTATATTGTTTTGACAATACAGGATCTTACATGCAAAAATTTCGGCATATGTTCAAAAATAGGCCCTAAGTTGAACAATTTTAAGACAAGTTACTAGATACATTGAATATGATAGTTCGGGTGAGTAAGCGGGACGACTGCAGCCGTAATATCATTTCAAATAATGCGAAATTAAAATTGTCGAATTTTGCATATTTGCTCCTAGCGGCCCACATTTTTATAAATCATCATAATATCTAGATCATATTCATCTGTTATCATTTTCAATAGATATAGCATCTTGCTTAAACTTTAAACATGCAAATAATTTACTATAAAATTCCCTTTCCCTAAGAGTATAAGTATTCGATTTGGGTTTTTGGTAACTTTTCAGAGAATAACAAATCTGCTTAATGTTTTTTATTCTATTTTTTTTTTAATTTGTTAGGCTAATAAAGTAATTTCTTATTAATTCAGTTTGGTGTTGACTAAGTCTGAGTCTGATTCGTTCTTTATACTTACCTGAGGCTTGCCTTGCCCCTCAAGACATAAAACCAACCCAAAATAAATCAATATCTGACATAGCAGATCAAATGTGCTGCTATGCGACGCAAATAAAAATAATTACCTTCAAAAGCTTCAACGGGGTATGTCAACTCAAAACCTATCTTAGTTGATCCCATTTCATTCACCTTCGTTTCGCCAAGCTGGATCATGGATATGGCAACTTATCTTTATGCGTCTACATACCCACGCACAAGTTACTCCGTGATACTTACTTTATTAAATCTGAATTTTAAAACTGCATTTAAAATTCACTTTGTAAATCGATATTCAAAAGTATCTAAGATTGAGCATCTATTTATATTTTTTTAAGTAAGTAGGTAACACTCGCGTCTACCTACCTCAAATTTTCGACTTTCGGACCTGCGCATTTGGCAGCAGCCCGGTGTTGTTCTTCTAATATTTCAGTTTACGCGTGACCCTCTGCTCGCTTGGCTCGCTCCGGGGGCGTAACCAAACAAAACTAACCTAAACTAACCCACTCTAACCCAGGGCAATGTCCAAAATCAAGGAAAAAACTCAAAAATATATGAAATAGCACGTACTCGTGTGTGAAAGCTCAAAACTGAGGTGGGTAGACGCGAATGTAAATAACTAATTATTTTAGATTGTGTTGTAGCTATTGTGCTATATTTAAATAATTATTATTGTTTTTTACCCTCTAGGTATATCGACGTCAATTATTAGAATGGCAAAATTTTCGCACTATTGCTAATGAATAAATATTTTTGAAACATCGCCATTTATTGTACATAAGCATAAAGACTGATTTAATATATTATATAAAAACTATGATCAAGCATGAAAATATTTATTTGTCGATCGGGTCGTTGGAAACGAATAATTTTTAACTCATAATAAAATCTAGTTTTTGTATTAAAGTGGTAAACGTGCTGAACGAAGCTGAGAATATATAATTATCTTTAATGTTAATAGCAAATTATAAGATGTTTAAAAAATACACGGAGCAAATGCAGCAGCATATTTCTCATATGAAAATAAAGATAAAGTTACTTCGAACGACTTTTTTGAGGTGTCTGCATCAATTCACCGAATGATAATAATTTACGGAATGGCGATCCACCGAAGATAATAATTCGGCCGAGTAAGCTTCGCTGAATGACAATCTCATCGAACTTCCTGGAGAATTGGCGAAGAATGCAACTTTGCCAAAAAGACATTTCGCCGAATGACGAGTCGCCTCTCTCTGCTCGTGTCTGAAAAACTCAACAACACGTTTTTCTAGTTTTAGCATTAATTTAAATCAAAATAATGAATCAATAGCTTAACCTTCAAAACCAGACACTCTCTAAAAAGCTTGGTAAAATATGTCTCTAGATCTGAAGACAATTTAATACTATACACCATATTATACCAGATTAAAAGCTTAATCAAATATTCTTTTAGACTGAATATTTAAAAGCAGGAGCTTTGAAATGATCGCCTATTATAGGCAAATTTGTCTAAAAGCATGAAATTTGGCACACACGTCTTTTAGGTCATTATTTAACTCAAAATGGCGCCTTTTTTTTCAAAATAGCCGATTAAAAATTTGGAATTGTTGGTTATCAACTGATTTTGGAACCTAATATGTCGATTTCGACTAATTTTTTGGCGTAAAATTCATTAAAACAACCATTTTTTAGTGCAATGTTAATTTAAATGATAAATTTGTGCAGGGTGGTTAAAAATGTACAACCGTCCAATATGGGAATTGCGATTTTTATATAAGCTTAGTCCAGCAAATCTTCTTATATGCGCTAAAAAGCAGTAAATTGGTTAATAAATCATTAGAATATTTATATTATACTACTTACCACTTATTTACACATATATCCTTAGACTTGCACTGTAATGTACAAGTCAGTCCTGCGCCGCGGCATGAGCAACGCTGCGAATCACAGCCTGATTTACAGCCGCACTTTTCCACCTCTCTGCATGCTGTCCATAAAGATGAAAGTGTTGACCCAACTGGCTCCCAGACTTTATTGTGCTGCACCCAACCCCAAGAAATTGGTACCGGTGGATCACACTGTAACATATCCAATGATCTGCCCCAGTGTTGTAAGAGTGCTGCGGAGCTAGGAGGAATTAGCTGTAACGGCTTATTTTCAGTGCAGAACAGGTGCTTTCGAAGCTGATCGACTTTGGAGAATCCCGTAGTTGCAACATACATCTTTGATGTACAGTCTTCTAGAACTGCTTGAACGTGACTTGGCATGTGGTCATTTGCGAAAAACATAAAAATAAATGCGTCGTCGGTTACTGACTCACATGACATTCACGTTTTCCATGCTCCTTGTTTTCCTTTTTCGCCGAACAAGGATAGACTGTCACAACCAGTAACGGCATGAAAGTCCCTGAGGCGATGTGGACGATTTTTTCCTGACCCAAATAAAACTCATAGTTCTTCTAAACCCATAGTCTAAAGTTCATAAAAAAATTAAACACAAAACAACAACATCAGTGTCAACAGTTTGAACTAAAATATTTTTTGCTCCAAGTCTGACCATGTCCGAAACATGCAACAAAATGCGTCCATCTGCCTCTTTCTATTTTAAACACGATTTTCCGGCTAATGCAGAAGACAGGTAAGCGAAATTGAAATACACTAGAGAATGTCAGTTGTAACGCGACTTTATGCTTAGGCATTTACGATGTACAACCGTGTATGGCAGAATGGCTTTACGCCACCCGGTGAAAGATTAACTACGTACAAATTCCCATAATATGTTTTACTGTTTATACGTCTTTATAGGTATAAGTCTAGGGGTTTTAAATCTTGTAAGCAAACAACCAAGAGTCATAATCCAATCTACCCAAGCCACCTTTGCCCAAATGTGCATCTAGGTGTTACCAAAGAAAATGCAATAGTATTAGAATTAGTATTACCTAACATACACCATAAGACATATCCAATAGCAAGCAGCTTAGGTTTGCAAATGAGTAAACCTATATTTCGATCCCTACACCGCGACCTTATGATCTATTATTGTTTCTCGTCATAACATAAGGAAACGTCTTGATTCAAATGTGGAAAATTATTTTGCAGATTTCAAAGATAAGTTTTGTGACACTGCTGGAAAAAAAATCCTGTTAGATAATATTGTTGAATTTTTAGCCAATTTTCACCCAGGTTAACGCGAATACTGTTCGATGCAACTTCTGATCAGGACGTTTCTTTGCCATTTAATTGCAAGTTAATCAAACCCAATTAGTTTCCAATCTCTCAAAAACTTGTCCAGTGGTTGTAATAGGCGGCTGAAATGTGGAAGAAATTTTATTATAGTTGCATAGTTTTTTGCAGCCATATGTCGAGCTTACGTGAGTAAACTAAAGCATTTGTTCCTCTGCAAAAGATAGCAAAACTTTTAAAATGCACTTTTTAAAATAATTTTCAAAAAATTACTTTTTCATCCAACCAACCACACTGACAGCATACACTCTACCCTGAAATTCAGAATCATTTGGCGGATACCAATCATATCAGATATTTATATATATTTGAGCAGAAGTACCTTAGAACCGTTGGTTGCAAGCTAGTACTACTTGTAGTTTCTCTTCTAGATGAACTAGTCGTTCTTGTTATTAGAAGTCCCTTTGAATTCGTAATTTTTGTTTTGGAACCGTAATTAGAAAATTTCGATTCATCCAAATTCCAGATTTGTTCTGATTTATTTTCGAATCGCAAGTATTTTACTGCATTTGAAAGTAATTCAAAAGATTAACCAATTTTAAATCGGTTTCCTTAAATTGCGAGGATAACCGCAATATTGATAGGTTATGCCATTTGTTGAAATTTAGAAACCATTCCAAAAGTATATTATTTTTGCCCTCTTAACCCTCTTGCCGCCAGTTTTTCAGGTTTTGTTTGGTGCCAACTTACTTGCTGGCAAAATTTTAAAGCAAAATATTCAAAGGGTAACTGCTATCGACGAGGTAAATGTATTCAGTCGCACTTTCCCCGCCTGCGAAAGACACTCTTGCCTCACTAACGTATTTTTCGCTAGCAACTTATTATTTGTAACAAAAAATAATAACACAAGTAACACTTACTCCACAACGCACTTGACTTTAAGCAAAATAATGCTTGTACAAAAAAAGAATATGTTTTTGTAGATACCTAGTGAACTAAAACATTTTTAATTAAATAAAAGCTTTATGCAAATAATGCTACATTTAGATCGTTGGTTTCTCCAGCTAATCCCCTACTCAACCCTACGGTAAACATTTAAACTAGCGTAAAAAAATACCCGCCGGTATCAAATATCCTTTAAACAAAATTGTACGGTCTTTTGTTCAGTAGTTATTTATTTATCTCTTAAGCACCTGAGTCGTAACTCCCAAGGAGAACATTTCAAAACCCAAATTAATAAGAACTTTCCTTATATACGCTGCACATATTTTCGTAAGGGATCGGATAATATCGCTATCGCAGTTGAAATAAGTAAGATATAGTATTCATTGCTGATTAAAACATGTGGTTGATTTCGCGAACAAATTTCCAACCACCCGATTGAGTTTTAAGACACTTTAAGATATTGAAAATATCAGGCTATGATGCAATAACATGAAGGTACACATAGAATACTGTATATCGGAGAAAATTATATTATAAAAATTAATAGGACTGAGAAAATCTCTTGAAATTTAAATAATGTCAAGGGAACAAACATATTATAATAGGATAATAAAGATTGCGCATTTAAATTATTATTGTCATTTACGAAATTATTGTAAAACGTTTGTAAGCAAATGACTAGGTGCATATATTTGAAGTGAAAACTTCTTCAGATGCGCTCTGCACTTTTTTTTGTGGGGGTTGAATGAGACCGAGTCCTAACGTAACGCCGCCGTCACGTAACGTAACGCTGCATGTTCTCGTATAGGTAGAGGGCTGAAATTTTCAGGGGATGTAGCCGTGGTAAAAAGAAGATCCTGGAAGAAAACGGGACACTCTCCCGTTTGGCCAGGGGAGGGGAATGAGGAAAAACTTAAATAATTAATTTCGGGAGGACGGGAAGAGGTACAGGGACGAAATTTTTATGGTAGGTGCGCCACATGGGGGCCACCTTAGACCAAACGGGGGGAACCGGGGCTCTAATTTAAAACGTCACGCTGCATGTTCTCTTATAGGTAGAGGCCTGAAATTTTCAGGGGACGTACCCGGGGTAAAAAAAAGATCATGGGCGGAAATGGGACCCCGTATCTTCCCTCGTTTGGCCAGGGGTGGAGGGAGAAGGAAAAACTTAAATAACTAATTTCGGGAGAACGGGAAGTGGTACGGGGTCGATATTTTCATGGTAGGTGGGCCCCATGGGGCACCTTTGACTATACGGGGGGGGTGGTTGATCAAATTTAAGGGAGGATTTCGGGGGAAAAGCCGTTTTTCGCCCGTATCACTGCAACGAAGGCTCAGATCGAAGCTCTGACAAACGATGACCCCGCTTGTTGAAGTTTTCACTTCTATCGTGTGGTATTAAGCACACACAAAAAAATTTTGTTTTAATTTTTTGTGGAATAGTATGTTACTATTTAGCAAAACTATCCCAGATTTACTTCCGCATCCATATCCAAAAAAAAAACCTTAAAAGCTGTACATAAATGCCGAATATGTACAATATACATAACCCGTTCAGCTTAATTTATTATTTGGGAGAAATTTTGCACTGATATATTTTTATATTAATTCCTTTAATAAAAATAGGTCAAAGTCAAAACGTTTTGTATTGGCGCTTATTAAACATTTAAAATGATAGTTATAAATTAAATATAAATGTGTATGACTTTGGATAGGGATCAATATTACATTCAGCCTAGATATATTATAATCATACCGTACTGTAACCCAATTCATTGCCCAACGATATTTGTACCAATATGTATATCCACCCGAATAAATATTATATTGTGTGTATACAACTCTTTGATTTGAGTCAACGTCCTTTACTGCAATTCTATTGTGTAATTTCGATTTATTACCTACAAAAAGTTACCATATAAAACGGCTTCGACATTCGCTTTATTTCTTTTTTTTTGTTTAAAATGGACCTGGGATAACTTCACTACCCACAATTCACCGCGAAAAATTTAAAGGTATCACAACTAATCGCGCTTAATTAACCGCTCGAATTTTGAGTTTGAGAATTTAAAATTAGAACTGAATGAATTTACATGTGTCGATACGTAAGCTAGAACGAGTTGGCGCCGAGCGTACAAATTAGGCTCTAGCTCAAACGTCAGAGAGTAGAGATGGGTTTATCTATTTAAGGCGCTACTAGCTTGTAGACGGCACAATCAAGAAATACTCCAAAGTTGAAATATGAAACTCGTTTTAGGTTAAGCTTCACGACAAAAGAAGATAACAAACATAAGTTAGAAAATTAGATCAGATTTGAATGCCAGAAATTTATGAGTATTAACCATACTAAAACGGAGTTTTATCCACAATACCGAAACAGAATTATTGCACTCGACGCGCGTTTCGCTAACCATGTTAGCATCATCAGGAGATGATTAAAACTAAATTTAAAACTCTACCTAACTCGCTTTTATACTAAATGTTGTTGGTAATAGTTATTTTTATATTGAAAATAATTTTGATCCATGCAAAGTTTGGTTAAATTTAAATATTCTTGTTTGATTTCGTTATCAAAACTGTTCATATCAAGTAATTCACCAAGGTATTGCAAGGTCTGTGGGATTGGTACACTAGGGAACAATGAGCAAACATCAAACGAGATTAAAATTTCACCTTCCTTAAGGTTCGTACCTTGTGGAAAACCTGTCTTCTCAATCTTTTGATAAAGATGAATTAGATCTTTTAAATAAGGGTCTGAATTTTGCATTGCCTCCACCAAAGGACAACTTACTTGATATTGTAGCTAATATAGAAAGCTCTATTCAACATCTTCCTGACTCTACTAAAGGATTTGTTAGAGAAGCATGCAGGAATCAGATCTCAAAAAATGTAATTAATAATAATGTTAACTCTCGTCCTGGAAAAGGAAAAAATACAATCAAGAGATTAAAGGAGAAAGATGTTTTCTATCTAAAAGCTGACAGAAGTAATAAGGTTGTTATATTAGACAAAAGCGAATATTTTGAACGAGTTGATAATTTAATAGAATCTGGGCCCTATAACAAAATCTCAAGGAATTCGTTATCCAAGATGGTAACACAAGTTAAAAACACTTTGAAGAAATGTAGCAACCTTATTTCTGATCAAATTAAATACAAATTATCTGTGAGCAATCCTACTATGCCGAAACTATATTGTCTTCCCAAGATTCATAAACCTGGGAAGGCAATGCGTCCCATAGTTTCGGCAATAGGATCGCCAACTTATAATATATCCAAGTGGCTAGCAAACCAGTTTGAAAATTTACCTATAAAACAACAGAACTCAGGAGTACTAAATTCCTTAGATTTCATAAACAAAATTAAAGGTACGAACCTTAAGGAAGGTGAAATTTTAATCTCGTTTGATGTTTGCTCATTGTTCCCTAGTGTACCAATCCCACAGACCTTGCAATACCTTGGTGAATTACTTGATATGAAC
>MU193849.1:5833-21770 GCA_016904865.1 Pissodes strobi | reverse complement strand
GTCCGCCTTTTTGACTGCTCATTATATATATATATAGTGAGCTATCATGCGAACAGTTTTCGATGACTGGGCTAGCAGTGGGAGGACGTAAAATTAATAAATTAAGATACGCAGACGACACCCTGATATTAGCTGCATCCCATAGAAAACTAGAAGAGATAATGCTGAAACTCAACAACGTAAGTCAACAATGCGGACTAACAATCAATGCAAAAAAAAATCAAAAGTTTTGATAATTGGCCGATCTAGAACTAACCAAGCAGAAGTCACAAGCATAGCGGGATATGAAGTAGTCAAAAAGATCAACTACCTAGAATCGATAAAAACAAATAATGGCGAATGTGAAGAAGAACGAAGAGGACGACTAATGATGGCTAGGTCAGCAACAGCTAAACTGACGAAAATCTGGAAAGATACCGATATAACTAAAACTACGAAACTTCGCCTTGCATCTCCAAATATCACAAAAGAGCAGTTAGTAGACAATTTTCCAGTTTGTATAATCCTTAGAAGTAATATGTTTAATCTACTACAATTAAAAAAATTAACCACGAAAATAATTGCCACCACAAAAATTATGTATTTTAATGCGGTAGGTATCCTCTAATATTATTACATTTTTGGAATGTACTTACAGAAAATTCTATACTCGTTTCGACGCGTTTTTTGAGATATCGTGTAAAAAGGAGTTTTTGGTGTTTTAACACTCAAAAACTATGAGCGGTTTAACCTCGGGTTTAACTTAGAGCTAAATAAATTTTATATTCTTATATAAGTTTTTAATAATGTCTTATGACTAACTTTCTACTGAATCCGAATTCAAAATTTTCCGATTTTAGAAAATTTCGAGGAAAATTTCTTGTTAACCCTTAAGTTTATCTCATGGATGGACTAATATTTTAAGTAGATTTCTAAAAGACGTTACGTAGTTTTTCAGTACTCATTATAAATTCACATTACTATTAGGAAAGTTAAGTTTTATTAAAAAACGCTAAATATATGGACCCAGCTGTTTTTCTGTATAAGAATTTATTTTATAGAAATTTCTCAGGTGTGGCCATATTATGTCGTTTTTCGTTAATCGTACGTTAAGAATGGTTACGAAATTTATATCTTATTACGTTTTCTGTATAAAAGGTTGTTTTTCTACGTCATTAATGAACTTAAAACTTCATCAAAACCACATATAAACAGGTTTTTAACATACTACTTTTTTGACAATCTAACTCTTTGTACTCTATTGTATTTATTAATATAGTGCAGGTATTTTAAAAGTTATCAATGTGTTTTTAATTAAAGCTTTAAACAAATCATGCTTTTAATATTAGAGTTATTTCATGGGATTCCATGGGATTCCGTGGGATTTCGTGAAATTCTGTAAAATTCCGTGGAATTCCATGGGATTCCGATAGAAAGTGGGATTACGATGTACAGATTTTTGAAGGTGGTTTACCCCTCGTAATATACCTACGCCCTTGCTACCTGATTATCAATTATATTATAAGAGACCAATCTGCTATTGCAATTCTAAGAATCCTTAACGAAATGTAGTATATGAGAAAGTTATTTTTCTGGCAGTTTAGAGCATTTTAGGTTTATTTATTATAAAAACAGATGGCTTACGAACATCTGAAATCATTGAGGAATTTAGTTATGAGCACATACTAATGATAATTGTGATCTGTATATTTTATGATGTGATTTTCATAATAAACTATTTTACACTACTTCCACAATATTACTTCAACGTTCAATGTTTATTTGCTTCGGAAACTTGATTCGCTTTGACTTTGTATAAACATTCAATTTTATACCAGCAGGACTAATGTGTAATATACGTATACATCTAAAAGTAAAATTGTTGAACTATGATGCAAAATTATGTATTTATTAATGTGGTACAGTACCTATATTTCAGAATAATCTTTCAAATAAAGCACTGAAATAGAAAACTAACAACAAGCTTACAAATTTATTTGTCAAAAACGTGTCACAAACTTACGGTTATTTTACTAAGTAAAACCTAATTTTTAGTATCATTATTAATATTAACGTTTATGCTAACGCCACTACAGTTATTTAAGTCAAAAAGGGGTTGAAAATTGGAGTCTGCAATATTTTTAATTATGGAAAAGTCGCCGTGGAAGATGTAATTATTATTGTGTTTTGTACAACGGAACTGGACGCACCGGAAACTTTTGACGAAGTGGCGACAAAGATTTGGCCAACAAGGTTTTCTCCTGGTTTAGGGATTTTTCAACATAGCCCTCGACAACGGCACTACTTTTCCAACTACCATGTCGTTTAAGTTGATCCAGGTTTGCTCCCGAATCTGCAAGTAAAGACGCCGACGTTCTTCTAAAACAGTTTGGCATTTGGTAGTTTCCGATATTCGGCAATTTTTGTTACCAGCTGTCCAAATGTGTTTTTACCGATAGGCTGTGATGTGCATCGTTCGTTTCTGTACCCGACAAAAAAATCTCGTATGCTGTGTAGGTGTTCTTAAAGCAATATATTTTTTCACCAATTCTACCATATCTGTAGAATTTTCAGTGTATCTTTTAACCATTGTGGAACTCACTGCCAGGACATCTTTTTCCCCTTAATTACAAGCTACAGCTATTCAAGATCGTGTCAATCAACATCTTCGCACACACACCGCTCGTCGAGCGACATCCCTTTAGTGTATGTGCCACTGCCATAAAAAAACAAAGGAGCGGTCCCTGTGGTTTGCTGTGTCCCGTACATTTACCAAATCACTGCAATCTAACTGGCACAACTCCTTCCTCCCGACTGACATGCCGCAGCGTCAACTATAACAACATTACTGTTTATTACTAAATTTTGTAATACAAAATTGATGTTAGTTCGGTACCTTATTCATTAAGAAAACTTTATTTGAAGCTTTATGTAAAAATGTTCAAAAAAATAAGCCAATAGCACCTTTTCTTCTACTCACGCTTCAATCTTCACACCATTTTGTAAAGTCTGTATATTGTTTCTCATATAGATGCCGAGATTTTGGAGGTAGCAGCTGACTTATAGCCTCTTCGACGGCTTTTTAAATATTCATTGTTAAAATTTTCAGCATTGTGACACGTTTTTGAGAAATATATTTGTTAGCGTTAAGGGATTTTTTTTAACTGGTCATGGCAACGTATTAAATCACACCAAGATTTTGGATGGATTTTGGTGTGACAATAGAAAATGATATTTTGTACATAAAGGAGGTACCAATGGTGTTTTTCTTTCTTGCCTGTAATTATTTTTCCAATGTGGATAAAATAGCGTATTCCACCACAGGACTAAAGTGTTTTTAATTCTCCAGCGAATTGTACCTCGCTTCGCTCATGATACAAAATTTTCGCCTCCGGATAAAAAAAATATACTATTATAAACTATTTCAAACCCTAGGGATTAAAAAGTTGCAAAATATAATATTATGTATGTTATCAGTGGTTTTATTATTATATTGAATAAGCTATTATTCATTTTCACCTATATATTATGTATAATTTTAACAGAAAAAAATTGGGAGTTAAAAATTAGAATATCATCTTTTTTGCATTTTGAACATAATAATTTATACATCGTAAGTTTAAAACAAATGAAAAAAATATTGTGCTTTTTCTATAACGTGGAACTATTATTGGGTACCGATTAACTCCTTACCCAGATAGATCTAAAGAAAAAAATTGGTTTTACTTGACAACTTATAATACATGTTTGTGCCAAACAAATTGAGCATGAATTAGTCAGATGAAATATGTAAAACTTGTTTGTATAATTATTCTAAATCCGAATCATATTAGCTAATAACCCCTTGGAAATTAGTTTAGATCAGTGGTAATATACAATACAAATACCGAACACATACACTATACGTGATGATAGAGTACGACGAGCTTGTAACATAAAGGGCAGGTTTATAATAGAGATGGTAGAAACTTTCGACATTTTTATTAGGAAGGATAGCGACCTGGAAAATGGAAGAAAATAGCGATTTTGATAGAATTTAGTGAAACAAATTCAAAACTAAAACAAAATTTTAATGTTTCGAAATTCTTCCAGTTCGAGTTTGAGTATAAGGAACAAGGATTAATAAATATTTTTAAATTTAAAGAAGTATTTCTGCAAGCACTCGTTTCAAGTGAAACTGACCAAATCCTTCTCAATAGAAGAAAAATATTTCCATTTCCAGAATGAAATTTCAAATTGGCCGGCGCCGACGAAAGATGCTGAACCAAGTGGTAGTGAACAAGAGGTTTAAAATATTTCAGAGTTTCATAGGTATATGAGGTATTGAAAGTGCTTTTTTAACGGATGCATTACCTTAAAAATACTTGTAACGCAAATAGCGTACAACTCCTGGAGCTGCTCCCGCCCCGTGCAAAAAAAGAAGCTACCGCTTTAAATGAAATTATTTTAAAATTAAAAAAGAGAAAAAGATACTAAAGAGTATTATTAAATAAAATTTATTTTTGCACATACAGAGTATGGGTACAAAAAGTCGCATTAGAAATAAAAATTTTAGCCTAATTCGGCTATAAAAGATAAAAATACATACAGTTGGAACTAAAACTTAACTAAAACTTTTCGAGATTTCTTAGCTGCAAAGTCATCTATTATATTTGATAGCTCTAAGGTTTGACATATACCTTCTTCAGTTGAAATAGTTGCGAGGTTTGTCAACTTTTCTTGGGATTTAGTAGACCTTGAGAAAAGTTTAATAAGTTTCAATTTACTTAGACTTCTTTCCCCAGATGCCACTGTCACAGGTAACGTAAGAAATATTCTTAGGGCTACGGCTTTAATTAGGAAAACAGGAGGGAAGATCATTGTCGATAATATAACTTAATATAATGTAGAGTTTGGATTCTTTAAGTGATGTAACAATGACTTTGAAAGGTAAAATTTCGTTATATAGTTCATTTTTGTCGATATCTCGCTGTGGGGAGTTACCCTGCCCTTGTTGTAAATAATAATCCAGATCTATATATGATTTTCGCAAAAACTCAGGTTTCATTTGGTAAAGCATTTAAATAAAAAGTTACATTCTTCTATAAAGAAAAACTTTGTTTTATTGATTTTTTTGTGGTATATAATATACTAAAATAGAAATAATGTACTCTAAAATTTTGTTTTTGATCAAAAGCGGCCTTGTCATTTGACTCATATGAGAAATGATGTATGACTTTTTGTTAACGAACAAGAGGGAATTCGGGCAGCATGTTAACTTCTGCAGCTAGTGATTCAGCTTCTTTGATAAATAGATCAAAACTTTCATCAGTCCTTTTTTCATCGAGATTTTTAATTACATTTTTTGAAGCAGTTACACATTCGCAAAGATTAATTTTTGGATTTTGAGACATCTTACTTAAAACGTTAATTTTGGCAGCAGATCATGCCAAATTATCAATGAAGAGATAAACTTAAATGAAATAAATGTCTCCACTAATGTTTGTGCCCTATGTCTCGTTTTTATGTCTATTTTTTCGTTATCATTTATTTAATTAAGACTGTTGTACACGTTTTTGAAATTTGAAATTAAAGGTTTAATTGCATTTATTCTACTTTCCCATCGAGTGTCGCTTATATCTCTGTGGTTGAATTATCTATGCTATGTTGCATATAAATAGCGGCGTAGATATCAGCAACCGTTTTTAAACTTAAAGCGTTTTTAAAGCATCAAAAAAAGTGTTATCAACCCAAGAAATCAATGATTTTGATTACAGATCGAAATGAACAAGTTTTTGAAATGTGCACCGAATGAAAATAGCTACGATTTTAGGAATATTTGGTGCTTGCCACAGATTGCAGCTGTGTTAGTTGAATCTTGACAACGTGGAAGATATAACACTTCATTTATGGTTGAGATACCTGTAGCTATGATTTTAGTAATATTTGGTGCTTGCCACAGATAGCAGCTGATGTGTTAGTTGCATCTTGACGACGTGTAAGATATGGACATTTCATTTATGGTTGAGATATCAGATACCAAAACCAACGTTTCATAAAGTTTCGCTAGCATTGAAAAATTTCATTTAAATATCTATCGAAAATATATGGCTCTTCATCCATCAAATGTCAGACATCGTCGTCTTATTCTGAAATACGTGAAAAGCAAATCTATTAAAAACCCTGTCCAAATTAATACATTTGGAAGAATCCTGCTGCTGCAGCAAAATTTCTGATACTTCCAAATTCTATCGACTATACTTGGCATTGTTTTCGTCTTTTTTCAGCGAGCTTAGTTGCCGATGCTAGAGCAAATTGGACAAAAATTAAATGGCATGGTGGCAGAAATCTTTTACCATTGCTATGATTTCTTGGAAAATAAAAATTTTATTGCCCAAAAACTGCTTACAGACTGCTTACAGTGTAATCAATAACATTAGATGTCGCCTCGACGTTTACTTGGAATGCGGTTGTTCTGTTCATTCGTGCTTAGCCTCGTCCTCATGCACTAATAGAACTGCAGAAGGAATTCTTTTTTCAAGTTGTTTAAAGTTAATGTTAATAAATAAAACACAAATGTTTTTTGACCTTTGCTATAAAAATTTTACATTTTACTTTTAACATGAATGCCTTAATGTAGGTCCTTTTAAGGTACTAGTGCCTTGAAATAATATTTTTAAAGCTGCAGGGAGCTTTAAAAATTGCATTTTTAGTACGCTTGTACAAAAAACAAAAGTGAATTCAAATGAACATATGACTTAATAATGCATTATTTCATAATGCGGTTTCAAACTCATTTTAATCATATAGGTAGTTTGTGATATTTCTATGTGGAAACCGACATAAGTAACAAATTAATCTTCACAATTTCTCAGTTACATATTTTTAAATGAGTATCAAAATCCAATTTTACCCATTATTTGGCTGTGCCCTTGCTTATTACATTTATTGCACTAATGATGGCCAGGGACGAAAAGACTCTAATTGTTTGAGATTGCTCCACGAAATACAATATTTTTTCTTTGATTCTCTTCATCTTCGAAGAATTTCCGCACTCAGCTGGCACCTCGTGCTATATAACCTCCTCGATTGGAAACTAGTACTTTAAACACTCGTTATGTACAAATATACAAATTCAAATTCAAAATATGCTTTATTGTCAGAAGAAAAACAAAAAATCTCATCCAATTCAATTCAATTCAAAAATGCTTTATTGTACAAGAATTACATGATTCTGTTGACAAAGCTGATTAAGCTAATTAATCTATTTTCAATATACGATTTAATAATAGGTACATACTAACAAACTTGTCCCAAATTCAAAAAACTAGTATGTTCAAAAAACCTGCAGTCCATACTTAGCACTAAACATTAAAAAATACTGAACAAAGCTGAAATAAACATTTAACAAATTTAATTTTAAATTATTGTAGATACTAACAAAACTAACAAAAATACACTAATATTAACAGAACCAACAAAAAAAAAGCACAATGTCACACAAAGCGTCATATTAAGAAATTTCTCCAAAAAAAAATACGCTAAAATGTTTCCTCCAGAAACTCGGATACCTCATAATAAGCTTCCGAGATCAACAGCCTCTTTACTTGGGATCCAAATATTTTTTCATTGACGATTTGTCTTATGGCTAAAGGTAAATGATTAAATAATTGTCTGCTACCAAAAACAATCGATCTCCTAACCAGACTGTTGTGCGGTGCAGGCAATCTAATATTGTAAGTTTGTCGAGAATTATAGGGTTGATTATTCGAAGTTAAGGTATGTTTACATTTTTTATGTATCATACAAACTGATTCCAAAACAAATAATGAAGGAAGAGTCAGAATTCTATGTGCGAGAAACAATTGCCTGCACGAATATTTTGTTCCAACCCTACACATGTATCTCAAGGTCCTTTTTTGTAACAAGAATAAACTGTTAAACAGTTGCTTTGAGCAAGTACCCCAAAAGCATAGCCCATACCTTAGATGGGATTCTATCAACACAAAGTAAGCATTCCTAACCACACGAAACTCCAACTCCCTTGACAGCATCCTAATAGCGAAGCAATTTGAAGAGATTTTACTGTTCAAATTAATGACGTGAGCTTCAAATTTAAGTATACTATCAATATGCAAACCCATGAATTTATTCACATTTAGTTCAGTTTATGTGGTATTTTCTTTGTATACATTACTTAATTCGCACCTAAAAGACATTACATTGGTCTTAAAAAACATTCAAAGTAAAACTATTTGCATCACACCAGTGTTTTATCACAGACAAATCCTCATTAATTGTAGTATTCAACAAATTGACATTGTCGCTATGCCACAGTATAGTAGCATCATCGGCGAATAAGGTAAATTTTCCCTGTATATCGAGTTTAGCTAGATCATTTACATAGAGGAGAAACAAGATTGGGCCCAGCACAGAACCTTGAGGAACACCAAAGTCAATACTCCGAGCCTCCGATGCAGTCCCACCAAATGATACGGTCTGACTACGATCTGACAAGTAACTCTCAAACCACTTAAGAGCTATACCTCTAAAACTGCACGCTTCCAGCTTCGACAACAAAATTTTGTGACTGACATAGTCAAAAGCTTTTGACAAGTCGCAGAAAACTGCAGCCGCCACATCCTTATCATTAAGAACCATTAAAAATGACTCGAGAAACTGAAATATCGCGTCCGATGTCCTCTTGCCAAACTGGAAACCAAACTGCCTATGATCCAGAATATTGTGCCCGTTGAGAAACGATCCAAATGCCGCTTAACAATTGTTTCTATGATTTTCGAAAAAGTAGGCAGTAAAGCCACTGGCCTGTAATTTGATGGGCACTCCTGGTCACCACCCTTGAAAAGCGGTAAAACAGCAGCCAATTTTAAACAAGGTGGAAATTCACCATCAGAAAAGGATACGTTAATACAATCAACCAAAACCTGAAGAGCTACATCTGGCAAATTTAAGAACAATTTAATAGACATTTCATCCCATCCCGAAGCATTACCATTCTTTATTTCCCTAAATACTGATTTTAATTCATATATATATATATATATATATATATATATCAGTTGGTGAAAGGAAAAAGGTTTGTTGTAAGGGTTCTCTTTTAAAAAATATATATGATCAAACGCGACATTAACTTGGTTAGCCAGATTGGTTGCTATGGAACGATAGAAATCATTCAACTCACCATCAGAGAGCTTACTGTCATTTTTAACCTTACTAACCTTGCCTCTAATTTCATTCACTATACTCCATGTCTATCTCTGCACATTATTAGATTGTGCCATTCTTGACTGGTAATAAGTTCGTTTAGCCATCCTAACAACTTTTCGGTACATTTGTCTATAATGATTAAGATATGAAACGATAAACTGATTGTCAAAATTATATTTTCTAACGTAGTGCAGAGAGCGTAAGTTTTTTGCAGAAACTTAGATACCCTTAGTGATCCAATGTTTTTTGTTTTTCTTTTTTAACTGTTTAATACGAAAGGCCTTATTAAAATTGAAGTAAAGTGCAGAATGAAAGTTTTCTAAGGGGGTTCGGAAACGTCAATATAGATTGGCAATCTTGTAGATAACAAAGTTGTAAGAAGACATTATAATAATTATGCTTGCTATATATTCTCCCTTTTGTATTCATCTTTTTCGAGTATGAGTCTTACGTTTAATTTTTAGTTTACACAAAACAGCATTATGATCTGAAAGCCCAGCATCAATCACCTGACACTGCACAAAATTACCTGAGACATTTGAACAGCAGTAGTCAATCATCATAGAGGAGTAAATATTACATCTGGTGGGTTCCGAATTATGTACTTTTAAATTAAATGAGTTTAATAAACTCGCAACTGTGAGTTAGCATGGCATTGGTTCAAATAATCCTGGCATTGGTTCAAATAATCCACATTAAAATCCCCACACAGAACAATTGACGCACCATTTGTCAGCTGAGCCAACACAAGTTCAAGATTTTGGAAAAATTTCTTAATATCTCCTGCTGGGGCCCGATACAAACACAAAATATATAGATTCAGATCTTTACAAAAAATTATTGACAGTTCAATTCTATCTTCATAAAGATCAACAAATTTGTCTATATTTACACAACACTTATTATCTAAAAACTCATTACTAACAAAAATAATTGAACCCCCATGTTGCAGTGTTGAACGACAGTATTTATCAATCAGAGTATAATTGGGTAACACTACTGGTTCGTTAGGATTAAGCCAGTGTTCATATAAAACCAAGAAACTAGGATTATTCAGGTCCTCTACAAAAATATGCAATTCATCTAATTTGTTTCTTAAGGACTGTATGTTCAAGACTACAATGGAATAGAGCACTATGGTTCCGCACCCATGATAAATTGCAGGTCTAATTTTCCATCGCTTGTCTTCCGATATGATTACATTGTAGTTTCTGAATCACCATACCCATCGATACGTTTTTAAAGCATAAAGTTTTTTATCCTCAACCCGAGTCTGCTATCGCACTTCGATGCTTACTCATTCTGTTTTACGTATCCTTCGAATACGTTCAAAAATCGTGTTTTGTTTTGTGTTTGTGAAATAAAATGACGAAAAGAAGGGAAAATATATTGTCCAGTTCCTCAGGTAAGTGTTAATAAATTGTCTATATAGAACTAGTCCGATGGCCTAATATTTACGAACAATAAATGGTCGCTGATTAGTTGTTTTGGGGTTCGTTTATGCTTGTTTAGGTTAATCAATTTCCTATATAGTAGGCCGAGGGCCAAATATCTACGTACAATGATACAATGTACAGTTGATAAGTTGTATTGAGGTTTGTGTAAGATTAGGTTTTGTTAAAAAATAATATATATAATACAAATGTTTTTGGCTAAATTAAGAGACTGCTATCTGGGCGGTTTGTTGTCACAAAAAAAAACAAGTATAATATCGGATTTCACGAAAACCAAAAAACTGAGTAGTGCAAAAAGTAGTAGGCCCCGGGGCCAGATTAGCTAGGGTATAGAGAGGTAAAAGAAGTAGTCTGTACCGAGTATGTGAAATGTAAAGTTTAGACATGAGATTAAAATTAAAATAGCTGGATTTCATTTAGTAGAACATGATCAATTTTTATTTTCGGTCTTTCATTTGTTTACGTAAGCTCACTAATTACAACTAGACTATTTTAAGTAATTATAATAATTTAAAAACCTTGCATAACAGCCGAGGGCTTATTAAATTCATATTCATGCAGTTTTTCAGTAAGGTACAATACGTTGACCTAACCAAGAGAAATAGAAATTAAAATACATAGGCCGAGGGCCTTGTAATTTGCGTACGAATAGCACTCGATCAATTTTTCTTTTCTTGCCGAGGGCAATAGAAAAATAATACGTCCCGGCCGAGGGCTTCGCAATACAAAAAATTGTTATTATTATTCTTATTATAAATTATTAATTAGTTAAGCTTATGGTCGAGGACCTAAATATTTGACTTCTCCACAAAGAGTTGGTTAGATTGAATTAGATAGTGCATAGGCCGAGGGCCTTATAATCTGCATACAAATAGCACTCAATAGAAAAATTCTTGCCGAGGGCATAGAAAAAGAATAGGTTTAGGTCGAGAACTTCGCAATACAAAAAAAAATATATATATTTAATATCATTTTTATTATAAATTATTAATTGATTAAGCCTAGGGTCGAGGACCTAACTATTCGGCTTCCCCACAAAGAGTTGGCCAGATTGAGTTATATAGTGCGTAGGCCGAGGGCCTTATAATTTGCATATTATACAAAATAGCAGTCAATCGAAAAATGCTTGCCGAGGGCATAGAAAAAGAATAGATTTAGGCCGAGGGCTTCACAATACAAAAAATTCTTAATATTATTTTCATTATAAATTATTAATTGATTAAGCCTAGGGCCGAGGACCTAACTATTCGACTTTGTAACAAAGAGTTGGTTAGATTGAGTTAGATTGTGGATAGGCCGAGGGTATTATAATTTGCATACAAATAGCACTCAATCGAAAAATTCTTGCCGAGGGCATAGAAAAGGAATAGGTTTAGGCCGAGGGCTTCGCAATACAAAAAAATATATATATAATATTATTTTTATTATAAATTATTAATTGATTAAGCCTAGGGTCGAGGACCTAACTATTCGACATCTCCACTAAAAGTTGGCTATTGACTTTCTAAAAAGTGATCGTTTAATATGCCAACTTCAAACTTTTCACCGCCAAATGATAATCAGATACATTTTGTGTGTATAATATTTCCCCTGTTTATGCAGCAAAAATCAATTCCAATAGGGACAAAAACAGTATATATTTCTAGTATGGTCGTGGACCTATTTAATTAAAATTGCTATCATGGACTGACTCCTTATTTTCCGCAAAATAGCTGTATATTTTACGGGGTGTTAGTTGTTTTGACTAAAATATCACCCGCAGACTATTGTCTGCAAAATAGCTGTGTACTTTACAGCCTGTTAGCTGTTTTGACTAAAATATCACCCGCAGACTATTGTCTGCAACATAGCTGCATACTTTACAGGATGTTATGGCAAAACATATTTGGCATTAACGCCGTGGGCCATACTTTCTGAGGGATAGCCGTGGGCTATTCACTAAATTCCATCATCACTTAAGCGATTAAAAGGCTGTGAGCCAACAGTATATATTTTAATATGGTCGTGGACCTATTTAATTAAGACTGCAATCATGGACTCCTAATTTTTTGCAAAATAGCTGCATACTTTACAGGGTGTAAATTGTTTTGACTAAATTATCTCCTGAAGACTCTTGTTTGTAAAACAGCTGTATACTTTACAGGGTGTTAGTTATTTGACTAAATATTATTGTGTGCAAATTCAATTATTTGCAAAGGTTCCTACAACACCTATTGGGCTAACAACACCAACCATTTGTCAGGCTTGGCTGATGCATTTTACTGTTTTGCAATGTGTATAATGCTCCTGAATGATTTAGGAATTATTATAAATACAGAAAAAGTCAGTTAATACCATCATAAAAATAACTTACCTAGGATTTACTTATGACTTAATTCAGAGGACCGTTTCCTCGACCGTTTCTTTACCTCTTAAGAAAATGAATTCAATAAAAGAGGCAATTAAAAAATATATTAACAAGTCAGTTACTACGATTCGAGATTTTGCAAAAATTATTGGTGTTTTGGTAGCAGCGACTCCTGCCGTTCCTCAGAGTCGTCATAGTATCAAAAGACAAGGTCACGCAAAATTTAAGACCTTAAAAGGAAAGTCGTACATGACAGAATATTAATTTTAAAAGATACAAAGCAAATTATTAGCAAGTGGATAGACATCAAGAATATACTGTAAATATGAAGCCTAGTACGTTTTCATTGGAATTTTTTTTTTATGCGTCTGCGTCTCCTACAGGCTGGGGTGCCTATTGTAATGGCCAAAAATGTCGCGAGTTTTGGGAAGAAGCCGTCAAGTCTAACCATATTAATTACCTTGAAGTTAAAGCTGCTTGTCATGGCTTACAATTATTTACTAAATCAAATGGAAATATTAGAGTCTTACTTAGAATCGATAATAAGACGGCAATATCCTGCATTAATCGTGGGGAAAGCGTAAAATATCGCAACTTAACCAATATAACCTTTCAAATTTTAGACTAACGTGAACAAAACGTATAACACTCTTCGCATCTTATATCGCTTCAAAAGAAAAACGGAACCCGACAAGGCATCAAGACAAACTTCCATTGAAACAGAATACGAACTAAACAAGCAGGTATATCAGAAAATAATAAGGGGTTAGATTTATTTGCAACTTATTTTAATGTAAAATGCCTGTTCCTGGTTTCCGGATTCAACCTCCACAGTTGTCGATGCATTTACAGTTTCTTGGCATGATGAGTATTTTTACGCTTTTCCCTTGTTTTCTATGTTATTTAAGGCTTTAGATAAAATGATCAGCACATCGGATCCAAATATTAACCAAAATTACGATCGACAATAATAGAGACTCTACAGTCAAAATTGAAGATTTCGGATAAAATTTAAACCTCAGCTCCCTATAAAAGCCAGCTCATTTTTCGTATTTTAAAAAATCAGAATTACCTATTATATGTCGCAAATTCTATAAAACAGTGCAAGAGTCACCGTGCACATTCGTTCCAATTATACATCCCTATTCTTAACTCTCAAAAAAAAAAACACATCACCACGCAATAACTCAAACCTTGAGTAGGTGGATCAACTTAATTTTAATAAACAATGGTATGGAATAAACCTTAACGTCTTTACCGGATATAGTGTAAGACACGCCAGCACGTGAGCAGCCTTTAAGTTTGACATAAACCTAAATGTCAATAAGAATATAGCAGGGTGGAGTCCTAAAATCTGACACTGTCTTCAGATTCTATACTCGACCTCTAGGTACGCCCAGTGACATATCTACCCATACAATTTTAAATTTGGGTATATCTTAGCCCTAATAGGTAGCCTTTTAAGTATTCCGTTGCCTAAGGTTCAATTTATTATATTTGTTTTGCACTGATTGTATATCAATAATATATTATATTATAAAATATGTTTATTTATCTAGAATAGGCACCCTTAATTTTTAAGTGGTTAAGGAATTAATGGGATAGAATTTTCATTGATTTTTTTTTGTCATACTTAAAATAGAGTTGAATTGAACGACTTTGCTGCCTTAACTGTGTTTTTGTGGTATTCTCAGGATTGAAGGTAGAATAATGCAAAATTGCACCATCTAGCTTTAAACAGCTACAATGTAATCATATCGGAAGACAAGCGATGGAAAATTGAAAGATTAATCGAATACCTACTTACCTGTATGAAGATTAATCGTAATTTTCCGAGCTTGTCTTCCGATATGATTACAACCCTCCCAACCACATGCCCCTTAGGCGGGCAATTTTGCTCTAAAACCGAATGAGTAAGCATCGAAGTGCGATAGCAGACTCGGGTTGAGGATAAAAAACTTTATGCTTTAAAAACGTATCGATGGGTATGGTGATTCAGAAACTACAATGTAATCATATCGGAAGACAAGCTCGGAAAATTACGATTAATCTTCATACAGGTAAGTAGGTATTCGATTAATCTTTCAATTTTACCTCTAGCCATAAGAAGGCTGGTAAATTTAAATAGTGCAAGAAATAAGCTTTTACTCAAGCCCTCACGCAACTTTATTTTGGGATGCTATATTATATTATGTTTTGTAGTTTATTCAACAAATCACTTTAACTTGAGTTTTGGCCAGCGTTACTCATTATCTCGAGAAAGTGGGTATTGAACAAACCTATTATGATAAATACAATTACTATACCTACAGAATATAAAATATACTTGTGGTGCTGCGTACCAAAACGCATATGCTCTGGTCTTTAACTGATAGATTTAAATAAAGTCAGAGGTCCGCTAAATTACCACGAATCTTCCATCACTTACGAAATTGTTTTTTTCTTTTATCCTTTTAATTCAGGTTATAAAAAAAGATAATATGTAATACGCATTTCAGTGATACTAAAATGATACTTTTTGTCTGCCATGTGTAACCATTAATAGAAAAACTAATTCTTATATAAGTAACAATGAACATAATAACACAGCAAGCACATTAGAAAACGCCTGTTTTCGTTATCAAAAAACGTATCATCTTCCGCATTTTTTGTCTACATAATTGCTCCATAATGGCGTGCATCTAAACGCATATTGATAAATAATAGTGATAATAATAATATTAATAATAGTAATATTGTAATATTTCAGAAAATAGTACGGTATAAAATACCGATGTTACTAATTATATTTCATCTAGTGCGCGGTAAAAGGTTTTGTATATTTTTGGTGGATCCTTTTCAAAGGTTAACACCAACTGCCCTTGAATTCCAATATCTAAAAATATCAACAATACATAAATCACAATAATAATAATAATAATAATAATAATAATAATAATAATAATAATAA